>PVLD010013206.1:0-56976 GCA_004027595.1 Dinomys branickii | reverse complement strand
GAAGCAACCCAAGTGTCCATCCACAGAAGACTGGATTAAAAAACTGTGGCATTTTTATATAATGGAATATTATTCAGCTATAAAGAAAGACAGTTTTGGGGACTTTGTAGGCAAATGGTCAAAACTGGAGTCCATACTCATAAGTGAAATAAATCAGCGGTACATGTGCAGGCAACGTATTGTATCACTGGTGTAAGAAACTGAGGGTGGGAATATAAACTAAGAGACATGAAGGAAATCTGTTCAAAAACAAAGAACAGATGGGATGAGGGAAAGGAGAAAAGAAAGACAAAAATGTATGTTTGTATATATGAATATACATATATGCAGGAGGGCTAACATGGTACTACTATTGTGTTATATCACTTAATGCTAAATAATAATTGATGACGGGTCATTCAATCAATCTTGTATGTCTGTATGTGTTATCCTGAACACATACTTCGAAATTATCAATATGCAAAGCAGAAACTATTGGTGGTTTTTTGTTTTTTGTCTTGGGTTTTTTGTTTTTTGTGTTTTTCTGTTGTTGAGAGGATTAATTGACCAATTTTTCATGTCTGTATCTGGGTTCATATATATACACTTCGAAGATATCAATAGGTAAAGCAACAACCACTGTTGAGTCCACGTCACCTTGTCTGTAGATCAGTTTTGATTGTACTATTTTTATGCTAATTTGTGTCTGTGTGTTAATATGTTTTTGTGCTTTTATTTTTTTTAAAATAAAAAAATAAATAAAATTGACTGGAAAAGCTGTGGGGAAAGTTGAAAGATCAATTGCCATTGAGAGCAGGAATGTTTGTCTCTGAAAGTAAGTTTGTCTACCTCTGAAAAGGCGTCTTCCACCTCATGAGGTCCCCCCCAGTGCTATTTAACACATGAAAGATAATTGTAAGAACTCTGTTAGGGGAGCGAGGTCCCCACATGCTCTGAGTTGGGGCCCGTGGGACTGTTGACTTTCTGCTTCTTTGCACTTGAATTCATTGTGTTTGAACCCAGACTGGATTCCAGATAGCAGAGACCCTGCCACCAGGGATGAGGACTGTAAGAGTAGGGCCTGGGGTGGGTCCCAGGCATCTCCACTGCTCGTTCTTTGACCACTCAAACCTTAATTTTCTCAGCTAACAAAGGGGACTGAGACCGGCCACACAGTCATCACTGCGCTGATGAAAGGAGCAACAAATGCCTGCAGGTATCTGTCACCTCACCAAGTCAACGTAAGTGCTCAGAACGTTTCCCGTTGTTGTGATTGTGATTCCAATTAGCACAAGAAAACGCCTCAGAAAGAGAGAGCAGAGCAGAAGCAGCCCGAGGTAGAATCTCTAACTTCCTGCCCAGCCAACTGCATGGAGGGTCCCCGGTCCTGAGAACGTTCTTCTCCATTCCCTGGGGGTGACTGTTCTACTCTCATCAGGAAGAGCTGGGTCTCCAGAATTTATCTTTCTACGTCTATTTCAAAGCGTGGCTCCCTCTGCTTGTGCTACGTCACCTTCTCTTTGAGCCCCAGTGCCACCCCTCACTTTCTTTTCATTAATGGCAAACAAAAACTGTACGTATTGACCATGGGCAACACGATGTTTGGAAATGTGTGCACAGTGTGAAAATCAAGGTAATTAACATGCCCACCACCTTGCACGCTTATCACTCTTTGTCAGGAGAACATGTAAGATCTCTTCACAATCTGAAAGTGCACAGCACTTTGTTGTTAATTATAGCTGCCATCCTGAATCTTAGATCCTGGAACTTACTCCTTCTGTCTAAAACTTTCCACCCTCTGACCAATGTCTCCCCATTCTGTACCCCACATCCTTAGCACAGGACCTCACAGTCCTCTTCTGTGCTTCTGGGAGCTCAGCTTTTTTAGGTTCCATGTAGAAGAGATTATAAGTATCTTTTTAATGCCTGATTAGTATTCCACTGCAGAGGTCATTGATGGACATATACATAACTTCTATCTCATGGCAATTGCGAATAATGTGACAGTGAACATGAGAGCGCTGAAGTCTATTTGAAATACAGATTTTATAAGCTTTGGATGCACTGAGAATTCTACCCCCTCACTCGGTGGGTATTATTTTACTTCATCACTTATAGTAGAAAATTAAGGTAATATGATGTCATTCTGCTTATCAAAACCCACCTTCTTCACCTAGATTTGCCTCTCATTTTCTCATCTATTAAAGAGAAATGAAGTCATTTATTCATTCAACAAACACATCACTAAAGAAACCAGAAGACATTAAGGGGTGACAAATGCAGTATAGAGATGGAAATCGGGCTAGAGGGCCATTCAGGATAGGCCTTCCTGCAGTCCACCTGGGAGCTGCCTGCTTCCGAGGAGTGGCCAGGTGAGGAACAAGGGGCTGCGGGTAGCTGGACCAGCTGGAGCCAGGCCCGGGCCAGGACATTCTTGGCAACCCTAAGAAAAGGCAAGAAGCTCAACCGGCAGAAGGAGGGAAGGAGGGTTCCAGCCAGAGAGACAGGTAGGAGCCAGTCCTGGGTGGCCTCGGAGGCCCAGGGAATGAGCCCCGATTTGATTTCAAGAGCAAAGCACGGCCACTGGTCCTCCCCGGAGACTAAGTTTTCCCCACGCACACATCCCCACATGGTGAGCCTCAGTCTCAATTCACCTCCAACAAATCTTACTGTCTGTCTTCCGTTTCTTCTCTCTCCCCTGTGCATGTCCCCTGACTGAAACGTGTTTAAAGATGTCCCATCAGTTCTGGAGAAAGTTTTCCCTTGATTCTGGCTATTTCAACCTGTCCCATGTACACAGCTCTTACAAAGGATGCTCAGAATAGCAAACACATACATCACTTACTACATGCCAGGCTCCACTCAGAGCTTTATGTTTATGGGCACATTTGATCTTCACAACATCCCTGTGAGGTGGTTAGTATCATGACCCTATTTTACAGATGAAGAAACTAAGGCAAAGGTATGTAACAACTCACTCATGTTCACCCAAGAAGCAAGTGGCCACTTCAGGCTTCAGACAGGAACGTTCTAGCACCAGAGTCCCTGAGGGTCCCTCTGAGTTTGGATGTGGTGCCCTAGGCTTGCCTGTAGCCCTTTCTCCAGAGTCAGGCATTTGTGGCCTCTGCCTCCTCAAGCAGGTTGCTCTGGGTGTCACTGGCCTTCCTTTTCCCCTACTCCCTCCTCTTCTCTACAGGCTTAATATTACTGCCCTCTCTTCCATGGGACCCCCACCTATCACTCCCCAGAAGCTCACATTACACCCTGTCCCTGACATCACCCCACGCCCAGATATCAGCAGCCCCGCCCCGTGACAGTGCGGCCGCTGCCTGACTGGATCTCCCCCTCCCTGCTGCCCAGCTCCCAAACAGCTGCCCCCCTCTCTGGAGACCAGCTTTGGCCAACACCCTGCTTCAGTATCAGCTCCGGATCCACATTTGCTATGGAACCAAGTCCAAGTGCCTTTCACCTACCCACAACCTATGCTTCCAAACGGATCTGCCAAGAGCTGGCTTCCCAGAGCTCAGCGTAACACTCCATCCCCAGAAGAGCCTGGGGCTCCCCAACTCCCTGCTCTCCTCCCTGCCTGGAACGCCACCCCCAATCTTTAAAGACCCAGACCCTGTCATGCTCAATGCTGAGCTCAAACACCACTTCTCTAATGATGCAGGTGGAAGTGGTGTTTCTTTCTCTTTGCACCTTTAACAGGAAAACCAACTGGAGAGGACGGACAGTGGGACACCTGTCTCAACCCACCAAATGTCACCCTTGCCATATTTTTATTATGAATGTAGCTTCCTCTATCAGATCTCATGATCCTTGAGGCTTGATTTATCTTTTTATCGACTGAGCACTTTGGCCAAGAATGCACTTAGTAATATTTTTGAGCTGAATAAATAGATATGTGGCAATATATGCATATAGACATAATTAATTGTTCTCTTCTTTCTGGATCATTCTTCCTGCCTCTTGAGAAAGAAAATTATCTCTGAAACACCCCAGTAACAAACTTGCCCTGGCTCATCAGCCTATCTTCAAGTCCTTGATAGATTTATGGGCAACTTCTTTCCATAGAAATGGTTTGTTGCTGACTCCCACTCCCCACTAATTAGGACTGGTCCAGGTTGCAATCTGCAGGGTCCCAGTCAAGGTCCTCTGGAATATTTTCTAGGCAGGCACAGTTTAGCTTACAAGGTCTTCAGAATCTTCACAGGAAATATCCTTTCTTGTTGAGTTAAATTATTTCTTCATCAGGCAGGAAGCCATGTAAGCACAAAATCACTGAAGATCAGTGCCACAAGAGTCTTAGGTATGGACTAGTCCAACTCCCTCACAGCAAGTGTGAGGGCCCTGTGGTCCAGAGAACTAATGTGACTTGCCCATAGATCTAGCCTTCCAGCAAATACTTAGTTACTTATTAGGGCCAGCAGCTGTCATTGTGCTAGACACCAGGACAACCATGACGAAGCTGATGACCATGGAAAAGGAAGTGAGCTAACTAACTAGTGAACTGAGAGACCTGTTCACGAGAGCAAACAGCATTCTTGTGGGAATAACAGAGGTAGTACATAAGAGATTGGTAGAAATGAATCAGAAAAAAGGGAGAAAGTTCTAGCCAGCTCGTGAGACCTGGGCCTGTCAGCAAACCTATGACTTCATGCTTCGCTCAGTCTTCTTACTGGCGCCTTACCTCACTGAAGACTTCATCTCGCTCTGTTGCTTTCTAGCTCTTCTCTTCTAACTCTAATTCCTTACAGCTTTTCACCTGCTCTTCATTTCCTCCTCTATTCCTCTCCTGCCTTCCTCTTCTCCTGTCCTCTCTCCCTCTAAGTCTTCCCACTCCACTTGCCTGAGAGCCTCACCCACTCGCTGGAGCCCTGAACAAGCCATACACACTACACGTGGCTGGGCCGAGGAACAGCCCAGTGGAGTGGTAACAGCCTGCGGGCTCCACCCGCGAGCCCATGCATGCTCTCCCCATTTTGCAAACCCTTGCTGGCAGCCACGTGTATCCCAGAGGAGGTGGAAGCCTCTGCAGAGTGGGTGGGAGCCAGAAGCCTGGCAAAGGTCTGCTTCTCAGTGGAAGGGCTTCAGCTGCAGAAATAGATGCACAAAGACCGGGAGCTCTGGCAGTACATCAGGGGCAAACTGCCCCAGGCCAGGCAAGGTCAGTGGTGGTCAGTGAAGAACTGTAGGTATTTCTGTCACTGTCTTCCTCAGACAGCCTGATATCCTTGGGTGACATCTCCACCAGAGCACAAGAATATGCCGTTTTCCCCATGGAAACAGTTGGGCTTATTAACCGGAAAATACCCTTTAAAGGTTTCAGGGGGAGAAAAGCTCCCACCACACCAGCTACGCAACTTTGCTCACTTTTGCTTTTTCAAAAGAACAGTCAGCATTTGCAATCCTCTGGGCATGAAACTTGTTCGGTTCTTTTAATATCTCCAAATCTAAGATTTAATTTTCTCTGTGTAGCTTTTCTTCCCCACTACAGCTTTAAATCAATTTCAGGGCTCCCAGTTACTTAGGGCAGACATATTTCAACCATTTTCTATGAAGAGCCTAAAGAAAGACTGAAATTAGGCAATTTCTTCTGATCACTCTAGTTGTGCTAATGGAATTTTTTTGCCAATAATTCCTTAGTTTTTCAGTGTAATCCTTTAGACCTTGACCAAGTAAAATGTAATTTTTAAGTGAGATGAGAAGATACGGAAGGAAATAACCATCCAAGAGATTTAGGCGAAGTGAAAGGAAATAAAATAACTGCAATGATCTGAGAAGCAGATTGGCCCCAAATTCTTATCTCTGCCTCTAGAGTAATAATTTGAGATAATGTCTCCATATCCCTAAGAGAGAATATGGGAAAAAATGAAATCAGCTCTTAATATGCCACTGTGCTTGAGGAAGGCGTGACAAAACATTATATGCGCCGTCCTGAGATGATTCGGAAATCATTTATTCGTGAAGTATCTGAAACATTTTAAGTCTTGGCATAGGAAAGGGAGGGAAGACGTATTTAGAAATGAAAAGAAGAAGAGGCAGAGGTTGCGTTGCCTGGGCAGTGGCTCCCACCCCAGCCTCCTTCTCCTTCAATTAGTGAAACTGTCAGCAAAAGGGAGGGAGGGGACTCTCGCAAAATCTGCCCAGTTGAGGTTGATCCTGCATTACATATAAGCCATCAAAATTACTCCCACTAAGCTCAGCACGGCCAAGGAAGGGGACGGTCAGGGAGCCAGAGCAGCCAGGAGGGAAGAGAGAAGAAGCTGCACACGTGGCACTCCAAACTCCAGTCCCAGGAGCATCGCGAGACCCTGGCTCAGGACTGGCCACTTCCAGCTCTGGAGTTGGGCGCTTCTGGGTCCAGAAATCAAGATTCTCTAAACGCATTTTCTCTTTAAAACAAGATCCCTCTAAGGTCAGTTTAATGGTGAAATTAACAGTGATTTATGGGTCAAGACAGACACTTGTGAAAAACAAACCACTTAAAAATCAGGGGACTGGATGAAGCTCAGGTTGAGTTCCAATGCCCTTTACCCTGCTGTTTCTCTGACCCATCCAACCTCATTTTCTTGTTTAATGGAGGCGGCGCCCAGCCAGGAAAATTAGAGCAGCTCAGGCCTTGAAAGCAACTCGGCTGAACATAGCTGCACACAAGCACTGGCTTCGATCACTAACGCACCTCCCGCCCAGGCCCGCGTCCACACACAGTGGGATTCGGGATGTTCACAGAACTTGATCTGAGTTGTATTCCTGCTATTCACGATAATAACAATGGTAATAATGCTCCAAAAAGGGCTCCTAGTTTAGGGGAGTTTGATCTGACGTGTTATCTACGTCCTTAGCCATCGAGGGCTGTAACTGGAAAATGCTTACTACCTTTGTAAAAGCCAAACTTGTAATGAAATGATTATCAGCATCATCACGCTTCTTCAGAGATCAATTTAAAAGTTATTCACAGTCTTTCTTTCCTGTCTCCCTCCCAGTTCAGAAACAGGAGAGTTTTGTTAGAGGAGTTTTATGAAAGTGTTGAAGGCTGGAAAACATATACACACACATTTCACTTAACTCTCAACTACAACGCAGATCTCCCAGGAGCGCGATAAAGAAAGAATACAGCATTACATACCGAGAAGGGGAATTCAGTGTACTGATTTTCGAACTTCCGGGAAAGCATACACTTAGTGTTGAAGAGCAGCGGAAGTGTTCTGGCCAGGCAAGTGCTGCGTGCATGGGCTAGTTGGGGTGTTGAGTCGTTGACCTTTATCAGATTGGCCGCACGGCAGGGATTTTGGCAGGTCACTCTGTCAAAAGATAAATGTGCTCCAGGTATTTTTTTTCTGCCTAAAGAAAAAATTATCTTCTGCTATAAATTTATCACAACAGGATACATTTTTAATAGTTTGGTTTTTTTTTTTTAGTTTATCTGTAAACCGTTGGGTTTGTCACTAAAGATAATCACTTAGAAATCATCAATGTCGGAGCTGCTTAAATTCTCTCATTTCGCTGACTTGAAAATGCTGCACAGCATCCTGGTTTGATGGCCCCTGAAGCAGGCGCAGTTTGTGCCAGGCCTCTGCCAAGGCAGCCTTTGCTTCTGCCTGGTGGTAACGGAGTTGTGAACATGTCCCACACGCAAGCAGTGTTTTCTGTCTTGGAATCTGTATTTCCTCACTTCTAAGTCAAATGATGCTTTTTTTACTCCGCTTTTTTAAACTTCAAATGATGCTTACCTTTATTGACTTCACAAGAACGTGATGGAGCTGTCATGGCATCAAAGTGTGTGAAGCAGAGCGCGAGGGGGCGGAGCCCTCACAGGAAGGTCACCTCGACACCACGGGCTGGAGGTCGAGGGAACCGGAAAACAAGCAGGACAGAAAAAGAAGCCCTCGCAAACAATAGCTCCTCGACCAAAACTGATGAGCTCGGAGGTCCCTTTTGGAGTCACTCCCGACACCTGTGTCTTGTCCATGGTCTTGTTTCCTCACTACGGACAGCAAAGCTGTTTTCAAAGTCTTAGCAGACCGCCACCGTAAGACACACAAGCCCAACATCACGTGTGGCTCTCGTATTGCTCCCCAGCGGTCCTGTGTGCGGGGCTTTTGCAGTGTGGTCATCCCCTTGAATAAAACATCACTTTTTAAGGGCCACTGCCAGCCCACCCAGCACGGCTCTGGAGACACAGCGGAAGGGCCACGGTGGAGGAACGGAACTGAACAAGAGCAAGGACAGGCTCCACTGGTGTGTCCACGATGGTTGTGTTTAATAACACAAACTGCAAGTCCACTTGGATCATTATAGTCAGTTAATAAAAAAAAAACTGAAGCCCTCCCTGTCTCCTGCCATGTGATGTCCTGTACCAGCTCAGGACTCTCTCTGCCAGCAGGAAGGCGCAAGCTCTTGACCTTGAACCAAAACTATGGAATAAATAAAGCTTTTTTCTTTATAGCATTAAAAAAAGAAGCCTGGTATGGTGGTACATGCCTATAATCCCAGCACCCTGGAAGGCTGAGGCAGGAGGATCAGAAGTTCCAGCCTAGCCTGAACAACTTAGCAACTTGGAGAGACCCTACTGCAAAATAAAAAACAAATAGACAGCTGAGGATGTAGCTTAGTGCAAAGGTCTTAGACCCTGTTTCCAGTACCTTCCTCCAAAACTAGTTGAAAAGGCACCCTTTTGAGAGAACTAAATTGGAGCCTATACTAGTCAAGTTCTTACTAAATACACTGAGCAGGTTGCCAGCAATTATACCTCTTGTCCAGAAACAGTAGTTGGTCTCTGCAAAAGAAAAGATTTTGAAATAAAAGTGATAAGCAAGAAATATGAATGGGATTTTGAAGAACCCAACTCATGTTGAAACGTACAGGTGAGTAATCATGTAATTAATTTCTAAACCACTTTCTTGCACACAATCTCGAACCCTCTAAGTACCAGACATTGTATAAAATGCTCTAATTTGCTGCCACATGTAATTGAATAACCACCAGAAAAGAAGCTGAGGCACGAGGAGGTGAGACATGCATGAGAAAACATGCAGCCAAATCCCACCTGAGCAGTGGACCAGCCCAACATCCCGGATTAAAGATGAGCTCACTGACCCTCAGGCAGACTGAGAGACTTACCCACTGTGACAGTGAACATGGGCCCAAACCACTCCTGGAACCATGTCGCCTGAGCCACAAGTCAGGCCTGCTTTCTGTTATATGGAATAAATAATGATTTAATTTACCAGCTGCACAAAAGTTTAACAAGAATTTTTTTAAATAAGCATGGGAACAATCCACATTTTTTTTCTTGTAAACAAAATTCTTTGTTTCCCAAATACATGCTTGGAGCCTTTCCACACTATTCTGCACAGCCAGTTTGCAACAGAAACTGAGAAGCTGAGATGGGCTATGCCTGTGGCTCCTCCACCTCCTGCACCCTGGGGCCGAGCGCCCCTTCCCAGCGGAGAGGCAAGTGCGGCCTTGGATAGTGGCGAGCATAGCTGCCTCCCAGCGGACAGGCAGGCACCCAGCACTTCCTCCAGGGCCTTCACACACACACACACACACACACACACACACACACACACCCGGTGCCGTTGTCTCCTTGCCTGAGCTCTGCTCTGCTCTTGGTCTCTGGCCTCTGCGATCTGCAGACGTAGGGAAAGGGGGAGGACGCAGGGAGACTGGCAGCCTGAGCCCCGCAAAAGAACACAGACTTTCAGCCTAGCTCAAGGACGGGCGAAGCGGGGTGTGAAGGCTGGCTCTTCCGTTTCCACACTGGGGCTGGGGCTGGGGCTGGGGGTCCTTCACCTCAATTTCCTCCCCTTTAAAAGGCCACAGGCTCCAAGGGTTGATATGAACACGAAATCATCAATTCTCAGTAAGTCTTGCCCGTGATTATTATTTCCCAGAATCGGAGGCACACCTGTATTGTCACCCATGAACTGTGTGCTCACTGTGAAGGAAAGGGTAAAATCTCCACTTCCGTGACGAGCAAGGGGCGGAGCTCATACCCCCCACACACGCTAAGGCCACGCTGTTTAAATGCGGGGAAACTTCCTTGCCAGTTGTTAAATAGCCACTATGTGCCCTGTCATAGCACCCCAGTTGCCTCAGCCCCTCCTCTAGACTGGCCCCCTCATCTCAGTCTATCCAAATTAAGGGGTCTGCCCCTAGCAAGGTGGTGGGTGGACAGTAGGGGATGGAAGGTTCCTGCTGGTGTCGGAAGTCATGTGCCTTGTGAGTTACTCCCAGCAAGGGTCTAATCCTCGCAAGGCCCCTGAGGAGGGAGCAGAGCCTTCTCTCAGAGGCCAGCTCACAGTGCTGCAGAGATAAACCAGAGTGCCAGGGTAGCCCTGGCTACTCAGTGACCAGTAGGGCTGGACATTTGCATCACTGAACAAACCAAATGGAAAACCACTTTGTAAATGGAACTTTGCAGGACCGGTGGTAAAACCAGCAAAGGAGGGAGGCGCTGGCGGTCTTAGCAGGAACACCCCCCACTGGGGTGGTTGAGCTCAATGCTTTCCTTAACGTCTTGGGTTCAGCCTCCCCGCGCTTCCCTCACCTCAATCCTCAGCTGGTCACCTTCAAGGGAATCCTTTCTTTGCATATATATTTAAAACTCAGATTTAGGTCCAAGTGTGGCTGCCTTACTAGCTTTGTGATCAGAGATACATGACTCTTTCCATCTCAGTTTCTTGGTCTGTTAAGCAATAAAAATACTCCCTCCCCTCAGGATTGTATGAGGAGGAAGTGAGACCTTAACTTTAATGTACTTAAAGCAGTGCCCAGCACATTGTAGCTACTTAATATATATCAACTATTATTTTTAAACAATAATATTCAATCACTTATTTATAAATACATATCTAATATTGGTATACAGAAGGGAAATGAAGCAATGTTATCGTCGCAACAAAATGAAGAACAGCGTTCTGAGGACCAACTATTTTTTTAACAAGGGATACTAATAGGCAGAATTTTAACAAACACACCAAACAGCCCTGGGTTGCTTGTGTATGAATGAAGATACACCAAATATTTTTTAAATTCAGCAATATAAGAGGGAAAAACAATTTCAGAATTAAGAAGTACTTTTGTGAGCCATTTCATCTACATGAAGGAAAATAGTTGGAGAAACTGAAAAGTTGAACTGAAACTAAAACCCAGCTTTCCTGACAAAAGTGTAAGTTACCTTCAGCATATTTTATCATATCATAATCAAGACAATCAACAAATATTTACTGCATGCCTCCTGCCCTCAAGACACCACAATGTGGGCAGGCTTCAGGTTCAGATGACACAGACAGTTGCTTCCCTTTCCTGCATGATTAAATTCTAATTGGAGAGACAGACATAGCAAAAAAATAAATATGTGCAGGGAAAATCATGAAGAAACTGGCTCACCAAATGTTCCAAAGTTCTTTAGACTGTATTTATATTTCTCTAAAGTGGAAAAATATTTTAAAGCACAAAGCTTAAAATAAAGAGGTGAAAAATATCTATGGTCATCACAAAATTTTAGGCAAAAATTTCATAAAGTAAGACATTAGATTAAATGATTGATAGTAAGTCTAATGTCAGTATTTTGTCATTTTTTGCAAGTGCAAAAACCCGAAGTATATATAATTCAACTCTAATTATGTATCCATTGTTTAAAGCTAAATACATATTTTATACATTTAACACTTACAGTCCATGTACAAGAACTCCCTCCAGGTCCCTCATTTACAGTAGGTTCGGAGAGGGAAATTATGTTTAAACAGAGGGATGGGAGCAAGGAGATGTGGAAAGATGGCTGCAGGTTATTTGTCCCCAGGTGCCTAAATATCTCCGGTTGCCAGACTCCAACTGTTCCTTATTCCAATTCTATATTACTCTCCGATGTGTTAAGCAACTGACCAACATACTCCCTTTATGGTTGAGATAGCTAAAGCAAGCAAAAAGAAAAGTCGTAACTGATAAATGGTATCTTATCTAGACCTGTTCTAAAACATAGACCATAGCAATCGTGTCTTCTGGTGAACTCCTCTTCTAGTAAGGGGGGTCTGGCACAGACTCTCATTTCTTTCCACGGAAGCTCAAATTAAAATTTTTCCAAACCTTGCCAAGTTTGATAGCAGATTCTTCTAATTTGTGTGTTTTGTATCTGCAACCTGACACTTTTACCAGGTAGTTTTGTCTACCGCATCAACTTCTTTTTACCAGATCAATTTTTTTTTAACGTGAGCTTTTCTTTTCTCTTTCAAAAATTAAAGGTAATCACATTATCTAACAGATCTCTTAAGAGTATTAGATAAGAGTTTTTGTAAGGTTCCTGAAACTGTTGGCGCTGAGAAAATTTCCTCTTTTTTTTTTTTTTAGAGAGGGTCTCGCTCTGCAGTTCAGGCTGGCCTCGAGCTCACTTTGTAGTCCAGGCTGGTCTCAAACTCACAACGATCCTCCTGCCTCAGCCTCCTGAGTGCTGGGATTAGAGGTGTGCGCCACTACACCCGGCTTTGAGAATATTCCTTAAACCCTTGGCCGGGCATCAGACAATTCAGAGGAGAGGAAGGAGAGATGGGGGAGGAGGAGAGGAAGGAGTGCAGTAAACAGGGGGAGAGGACAGAAAAGAAAAACGAGAGAACAAGAAGAGGGAAATGGATTTCTCCCCCTCCAGTAAAGAGAAAAAGAACTTCAAATGCTTTAAATTTTCCAGCTGTTTTATATGCACTATATTCTGTTTCACTGTAGATCTACGAAATAGATAAAGCAAGCAGGAGAAACAGGCACCACACTAAATTTGAGGGCAGGGCCGGTCCCAGAAACACAGTTCAGTCACGGTCTCTGTGATCTCCTTGACCCAATCTCTATGTTTCAGAACATTTGTAGGTGACACCTACAACCATCCAGCTTAGAAAAATCTGCCAGCCGAGTTGACGCACGCCTGCAATCCCAACGCTCAGGAGGCAGAGCCAGGAGGATCCCTGCAAGTTCGAGGCCGGCCCACACTGCACAGCAACACTTTGTCTCAAAAGAGAAAGAAGAAAAAAAGAGAAACACCTCCCCCCCGCCAAAACTCAAGATAACTGCAGTGTGTGATATTATACCCTGAACAATCTCTGTGGCTATGTGCAAAGAGAAAAATAGCGTTTTAAACATGTGCGTGGAAATAAAGTTGTCCCAATCATACTTAGATGACAATTATATATAACATATTTTCATATGATTATATTTTCACCTAGTGGGCATCACTGCAATATTACTCAGCAGTGGCTGAATATTATATGACACAGTATTCTGAGTTACCTCAGCTATCACATCAGCAAAGCCATTTGCTTATGTGGCAGCATCACGCCAGAACAAGATCTGACTTCTTAGTGCTCGTCTGTTAAAGAACAAAAAAAGGCCTTGTAAAAAATTCTCTCTCTACATTTTGTCTTTATGACATGCTACCCACTTAGAGTAGGAGGAACAACTATGTCCTAGCAAACGTAATGCTGTAATGAAGTATAACAACTCAAGGAGACCTATACGTATTTTTAATAATATAATTAAGAACCTGTGGTGAATTTACCAAAATGCTTGATCTACAGGTAGAAGTGCAATTCAAGGGAGGTTCATAACATGCTAGATATGAGAACATAAGAAACTATTATTTTAACTGGCTCATAAGTGAAAAGCATGATCTCTGTAACCATGGTAGAAATAGAAGGGGTAGCTTTGTGGGCCATGAGCTATGAGAAAGCCCAGACAATTTTTAGGAGATTAACTTGTAAGCAGAAAATGCTGCCAGGACATGCAGAGGAAGGAATGTTGAAGTCAGCAGTAGCTCCAGAGCTGCCCCTGGTCAGAGCATGACCAGAAGGACAAAGAACATGGCTACTGGTGGGGCAGCTCCAGGCAGAGACAGGCAGCAGCCAGGCCCAAAATTGCAGCATTGCCCCCTGCAGCAGAAGCTGTGACTGCAGGAAGTTGACATGAATGGACATGGTGTATCCCCAGGCAAGCTGGTATCCCCTGAAAGTAATAGATCACATCACACACTAAATTTAGTAATTACTTTCTTCTCTGACATCAAATTCCACCTTCCTGACCTGTCTAAGGAAGACTTTTATGAAAAGAGGTACTACCTACAGACAAGTCAATGGCAAACTTCAAATTAAATGATAAGCACGCATCCAAGACTATGTGTGCCCCAAAAAGGGATTTCTTAGATGTATGTGAAAGTAACAGTGCTATAACTGTCTGTTAGTCTTTCATTTCCTTTTCAGGCAAAGCCCAGAAACTCGACATTAGAAATACGACTGCCTAAAGTAAAGAATCAAAAGAATGAGAAAGAGAAAAGTTCATGAAGCCATAAAGAAATGCTTGAGAACAAACAAGCAAAAGACCTTCAGACTAAAAGAAAGAGGTAAATAAAAATGAATCACACCATACAGTAGTGTAAGAAATGCAGTGTACTAAGTATACAAAGGAAAGCCTAAAGCGTTGAAGGGAAAAAAGGAGAAGATTGTCAACCAAGAAAGCAGAATCAAATTGACATCAGAGCCAGGTGAACATCAGAATTAGCTTGGCGTCGTAAGTCACAGTGAAGGAGAGATGAGAAAGTGACGGGCACCTCAAAGGTTGAAATACAAATATCTCTAAAACCTTGACAAGGTGTCAGAACAAATAAACACACTACCACATTGCAAAATCATAGAAAATTTGTTAGCCGAAAACTATTACTTAGAGTATTACTGGAAACATTCCATGGGGTTGGGGAATGGAGATACACAAGTGAAATTCTTTTTTAAAAAGTGACTATTAGCATAGGGATAAACCTGGGTCATTAGTATAAAACTGAGAATCCAGAAATAAACTCAGACATGTAAGGTCAGTTGACTTTGACAATGGCATCAAGACAATTCCATAAGAGAGAGTTTTTTCAATAGATAATGCTCAGGGTAACAGAATAACCACATGCAAAACATTGAAGCTACCTCACATGATATAGAAAACTTAACTAGAAGAAGAGAAAAGACCTAAGTGCAAAAGCCAAAATTATAAAACTCTTAAAGAAAACAGTTGTAAATCTTCGTGACCTTGGATTAGATAATGGTTTCACAGCTATGACACCAAAAGCGCGAAAAGCAAAATAAAAAATAACAATTTTGTCTTTGTTGGAATAAAAGCTCTTGGCTTCTCAAGACACCATCAAGAAAATTAAAGGCAAGACATAGGAAGATTAGAAAAAAATTGCAAATCATATATCCAATAAATTTTCATCTAGAAGATATAAAAAGCTCTTACAATGTAGTCACTCACCTTTCCTCTCTTTTTTTTTTTTTTTTTTTTTGTGGTACTGGGGATCGAACTCAGGACCCTGTGCTTGCTAGGCAAGCGCTTATTCCACTGAGCTATATCCCCAGCCCTCACCTTTCTATTACTGTAACAAATACCTGAGATAATCGCCTTATATATAGCAAAAGTTTGTTTTGGCTCACAGTTTAGAGTCCATAATGAGTTGGCCCAATTTGCACTGGCAAGGCACTGCGGTATGGCAGGAAGCAAAACTGTTTCCCTCCATGGACAAGAAGTAAAAAGAGACCAAGGAGGAGCCTGGAGTCCCAGAATCCCCTTCAAGGCCACACCTCCAGTGACCTAAAGACTTCCCACTAGGCTCCACCTCTTAAAGGGTCCACCTCAATTCCCAAGTTCCCAACCTCACCATACCAGAGATGAAGAATTTAATTCGTGGGCCTCTGTGGGACATTTAAGATCAAAACCATAACACAACTAAACACTTTAAACTGATATTTAAAGTGGGCCAAAGTTACAAATAGATGTGTTTCCAAAGAAGATATAAGAAGATATAAAAATTACTGGTGAACACATGAAAATGCACTCAACATAACTAGTCTTCTGAGACCTGTAAATCAAAACCCCAATGAGACATCATTTCACACCCTCTCATACGTCTGTAGACAGTTATAAGTGCTGACAAATTAGAATCTGCGTGCAGTGCTGGTGGGGGTTTATAATGGATTGTATAACAATTCAGCTACGTTGGGGAAAAGGTTTGCAATTTCTGGAAAAAGTTAAACAGAATTACCAACATAGCACAGCAATTCCACTCCTAGGTAGATGAGCATATACATCCACACAAAAGCCTAAATGTAACTTTTTTAGCAGCATTGCTCATAACCACAATTACTGAAATAACCAAAAAACAGAAACAGCCTGTGTTCACAAACTAATAAATGGATTTTTAAGTGTACTGTATCCATACAATAGAATATTATTCATTAGTTCGAAAGAAATGAAGTTCCGGGGCTGGGGATATAGCTCAGTGGAATAAGCGCTTGCCTAGCAAGCGCAGGGTCCTGAGTTCGATCCCCAGTACCGCAAAAAAAAAAAAAAGAAAAAAAGAAAGAAAGAAATGAAGTGCTATAGCCCAGATGAACCCTGAAAACATGCTCAGTGAAAAGAAAAGCCAGTCACAGTCGTACAAAAGCACCTTTGTACCATGTGGTTCTGTCTACGTGAAAATTCTGGGTACATAAATACCTAGGGATAGAAAGTAGATCCGGGTGTCTCAGGGTGGGGAGAGTGGGGGCCGGGGTGAAGAGGACTGGGCTTTCTTCTGGGGAGAACAAAAATGTGCTCAATGAGATTGGTGGTTGCTTAACTCCAAATACACTTTAAAAACATGGAATTTTACACTTTTAGTGGGGGAATTATACAGTACGTGAATTATATGTCAATGTTTGTTTTAATTATTTTTAAACCACTGTTTAAAATTAGCTCTAAAAACATCATATAGACATCGTTATGAACATTGGAATGTGTTGAAAAGGGTATTAGTAAACTCTGAACATGGTCAAAAATACAAACAAAATATCATTAAAGCTGCATTCAGAGGAGGAATATCCATAATCTTAAATGTATTCATTAGAAAACCATGAAGTCTAAAAGTAAAAAAGAAAAGCTTTCAGCTTAAATAATTAAATAACAGCAAAATTACTCACCCAAAAAAGTATATGTAAGAAATGAATAAATAGAAATGCAGAAATCAATACACTTGAAAACACAGCTATCACAGAATTCAAAAATTATTGACCAGTTAAACACAAAGCTTCCCTTTGGCAAGCATAGTGAAATGGGCATAAATATTTTAGGAGATGCTCTCTCTACGGCTTTTTATTTCTGTCCTCTCATTGCAAGACTCTCCCGTGCCAACCCCACAAAGTTAATATGGGCACTAAGTGCATCTGTTATCACTGCCATCTTTGGTGCTCAGTTGGGACGAGCCCAGCCACTGTGAAGTTCTCCAGCATTAAACTAGTTTTGTTTGCTATTATCTTATCATGGTAAGAGTATTTAACATGGGATCTATCCTCTTAATAAAAACCCTAACTCTACTATGCATTATTGCTGACTCTTGGTGTAATGTTGGACGGAGGGTCCCTAGAGTTTATGCACCCTGCTTGACTGACACTTCAGAATTCTTGATTTGACACTCCCTCAATTTCCTTTCTCCCTGGGAACTATTCTTTCCCTCCTTGATTCCATGAATGCGACCAATGCAGAGGCCTCATACAAGTGAAATCATGTAGTATGTATCATTTTGTGACTGCATAAATTTTTTTTAATTCAAGTGGTAGAAATTCTTTTTCTCTGTGGGCTATCAGGCATTATTTGAGACTCCATAAACACTGCACATTTATAATATATGCAAGATCCAGAAACACCTTCAAGATCAAGGTTGAAGTTGGGAGCTTTGATTCTACTAATTCAACAGAAGAAAACCACCTTGGTGACAGAAAAGAATCAACAGAACACCTACTTCCAGTGAGCTTTCTAATAGGTAAGAGAGATCATCTTCTAGACAGGTAGACAAATAGGTAGTTTGGTGAACAGATAGACAAGTAATAGATATACATGGCTGCAAAGAAATAGATATACATGGATATACGGGTGGGTAGATAAATGAATAAGGAGGAAGAACGAAGACATGAAAAACAGACAAGGCAAGGCATAAATGAGTACTCAATGATTGTCCAGATGCAGCAAAAGATGCATTCTACTATCATTTGTAACCTGCTGTCAGCATGACCTAGAGTAAGCATCAGACAGAGCAAGTTTTGCACAGTGAGCTGACAGATTATGAAGAGATGCGAGAACAGCTCTGAGGTCCCGTAAATGTGGTAGCAGCGTCTTCTCACAGAACTTGCACTTAGATAAAATATTTTCTGCCAGGCGTGGTGGCACACACCTGTAATCTCAGCACTCGGGAGGCTAAGACGGGAGGATCATTGCAAGTTCGAGACCAGCCTGGGCTACAAAGTGAGCTCAAGGCCAGCCTGAACTGCATAGCCAGAACCTGTCTCAAAAAGACAAAAAAAAAAAAAAAAAAAAATTGTGATGAATAAGCCCAGACCAAGAAACTATTCTTGCTCGGGTCATATGCCAATTCTTCTCCACTGAAGCAACCTCACTTTCATGGGACTTCTTTACTAGAGATGAGATAATTTATCTGCCCATAATTATTCATCTGCTTCTAATATTTCCCCAGTGAATTCTTGTAATACTGTAAGGTACATATTAATTCCTGATAGAGTTTGTGTTTTGGCTTCCTCTGAAAAACATCAATAACTCACATAGTTAATATCTTATCACCCTCAGCACTCTCTTCCCCATTGAACCACAGAGCAAACTATAGGGTAGGACCCACCCATTGTGTAGGTAACAATGTTTGCCTAGTGGTTAGGGTTTTATGGGTACAGACGGCCAACTAAGAGGTCACAGGTCCCTATGAATCAATAAGCCAACCTTAATCCAAGGATAACTCAAGTGATCTAGTAGCCTTGTGAAGAGTCTGTAAGGACCAGTGCATCACTGCCTATAGATGGCCATCTGACATTGGAACCAGCTCCTTGTCTTGGTCCTGTCCCCACTCCAGCCACCACTGCAGTCAGGAGATGCCCCACGAGGCCTCCTCAGTACATGCATCCTTGGCCTACGCCAACTACAATGTAGATAAAAAATATTAGCAGAAACCTCATGAGCCCAGTGCACCCTGCACCAGGACAAGTCTCCCTCCCCCTTCCTGCCACCATTGTCTTATTCAACTGGCTCTCTAGATTCCAGGGGTTAGCTTGTCCCTTCCAGGGAGATATTATATTGCTCCCTTGACTTCTGCAGCACAAGTTTTACTGTTTGTGCACCATTTCAGTTTATTTGTTTGACATAATAGAGACCAGCATTTGTTGTTGCTTCCCATATGCTGGGCACTTTGCAGCCATGTGCTTTCTCCCTCACAGCTACCCCTGTGAGACAGGCATTAGTTTAGGTGGCTCCACTTTACTGCTCATAGAGGACTAGAGGCCACGTTGGCCAGGATCACAAGCGTGAGGGTAGTGAATCAAAATTTAAATCAAAATTTAAGATCAGATATCTTTGATTTCAAAGCCAAGCCCCTCACCTCCCAAATGTGTCAGTAGCCATAAACTGTTAAGTAACACTTCAGATCGTTTCTGATATATCCAATTTCAAGGAATTTTTACACTAGTGTATATTCAATCATATTTCCATATTGGTAAGGTTTGTATCCATGGATTCAACCACAGGTAGAAAATGCATGGAAAAAAAAAACACATTAGTATTGAACATGCAAAGACTTTTTTGGTCACTATACAAACAATTCAGTCAAGCAACTATTTACATAACATATACACTGTATTAAGTATTACAACTAGTGATTATTTAAAATATACAGGAGGAAGTGCAAAGCTTCTATGAAAATACTACACTGTTTTACATAAGGGTCTTGAGCAACCATAGACATGTGTGTCCACATGGTGGCTGGAACTTATCCCCTGCAGATAACAAGGGATGATTGCATTTCTTCGTTCAAAAACATGTATTTCCCTTTCACAATATCTATTGTACCTTTCAGGTGTTATTTACTTTTTCAGGTTCTTATAGTAGGGAGAAAATATGATGTTTATACATGTGAATCTGATTTATTTCACTAATGAGGATGATCTCTAGTTGCATCCACTTACCTATAAAGCCTCTAGTTTGTCATTTGGTCTTGAGGTCATGTATCTTTTATTTTGTTTTTGTGTTATTTTGATTTTTTCTTCATTGTTGTTTTGTCAGTTTTTTAATATTTAAAATTTTAAAAAAACATGTACTAAGGGTCTACTATGTCTCATTCTATGTTATCTCTTAGAAACTCACAGCCCAGTATGAGAAGCAGAACACACAAATAACCATAATCCAGTGAGAGGAAAAAAAAACAGAAATGGATTAAGTCCCTTTCTTCTCTGTAGGTCCCCCCTCTTTTTCAGCCTTTATTAGATTATCCACTTTTTGAGAATTTTTGCAATTACATTTTTGCAACTAGGAAAGAAATTATATTCCCTCCTTCACAAAAAAATATTAGATTTGTTAAAGAATCAATATCTTAACAGTGCTTTTCAAAAATTTGATCATGATTGCTAATAAATTATTTCTGTTTGTACAGTGCTAAGACTACCTTAAATCTGTCAGATATTATTACCTTTATAAAACTATCCTGAAAGAAAATATTTGCAAAAGACATATCTGATATGGACTGTTATCCAATATGTACAAGTAATTCTTAAAAGTCAACAATAGGAAAATGAGTAATCCAATTAAAAATGAGCATAAGAACTGTATGGACATCTTGCCAAGGAAAATTCACAGATAGAAAATGAGCATATGGAAAGAGGTCCAACACCATATGTCACCAAGCCATCTCAAATTAAAACAACAACGAGATGCTATTACTTATCTAGTAAAAGAGCCAAGATCCAAAACAACACCAAACACTACCAGGGTTATGAAGTAACAAGAACTTTCCTTCATCGCTGGTAGAAATGTCCCATTGGAAGATGGTTTCTTCTGGCAATTTCTTACAAAACTAGATACACCCTTACCACAAGATCCAGCAAGCCAGCTTCTTGGTATTACCCAAATGAGTCAAAAACTGTGGTCCATAAAAATCTGCACACAAGCATTTATAGCAGTTTTATTCACATCTGCTTAAATTTCAAAACAACCAAGATCTCTTTCCATAGGTGAATGGATAAGCTGTGGTACATCGTGACAATGAAATATTATTCAACAAAGAAAAAAGTTAGCAGTCAAACCACGGAAAGGCAAGGAGAAATCTTAAATGCACCTTACTAAGTGAAAGAAGCTGATCTCCAAAGACTACATATGTGATTCCAGTTACATAACATTATGGGGAAAGGCAGAACTGCAGAGACAATAAAGAATGGGTGGCTGCCGGTGGGTAGGAGGGAGGGAGGGCTGAAGAGGCAGAAAACACAGGGCTTTTAAGGCAGTGGAGCTGCTCCGTATGATAATGATGGCTGTATAACATCACACACTCATCAAAACCCATAGTACGTAAAACATTCAGCAGCCCTAATATGACAACTGTATGTCAGTGGAGGCCCACTGATCATAATGAGCGTGCAGGTGATTGCTCGCAGGAGGGGCTGCAAACCTGTAAACATCAGAGGAAGGAGCGCAGGGAAAGTCTCTGCCCATTTCACTTGATTTTGCTGTGAACCTACCACTACCCCTAAATAAGTGTATTTTTCACAACCTTTATTCAAAATTGATTTTTGTTCTATTTTTCTATCCTCCTAATGATGGATTAAATGTAATTCTCCCCAAAGATTTAGGATCATCTCTAGTGTCCAAACCAGCCAATTCATGTCATTTAACCCTTTGAGTGAACAGCTGTTCAGGAAAAGGGAACCGAGTCAGCAGAGCAAGAATGTGAGGGTGCAGACCTGGGCCATATGTGGAGCAAGAGCATGCTGCGTATCACCGCCTTTCATCACCCACAAAGCACACAGACCCACATCCCTTCAAACACAACATTTGATACTGCTCTGTTGACTTACAGCTGTCTTAGAATAACCCAAATCCCTACCCTGCTCTTCTTGCTGACCACATGTTCTCAAAAATCACCATCAGAGTGCAACTGGCACTGAGATTTTTCCAAATAAAATGTTTGTTTCTGACGATATAAATTGCCCTGTTTTTCTGTTGTAAATGCTGGCTTTATTGGTAAATGGAAATGTGAGTTGCAATTATTGTGGTGAGGCTGTTGGCACAGCTGTGGCTTTTCCCTGTTTCCCAAGCTGGAGGGCCCCGGTGCTGACTTTCCCATTAGGCAGGAATCCTGGCAACCCCCAAGGTGCATCCTGATGGACTTTTTGGCCCAAGGACCTGGACTCATGATGCAGATGGGCTGCTGTGAGCTCTCTGAAAGCTCCTCACTTTCCCACTGCTGCCCATTTGTCAATGGGAAGAGAGCAATGGCGTTTTCTTCTTCTTAACACAGCCTTGGTACCAGGCTGTTTCTCAGTATTATACAAACATTACCAAGGGTGTTTCAGTCATCTATTGCCACACAGCAAACCACCCCAAGACATCAGTGACTTAAATCAACACTAATTTATTATTCCTCATGATTCTGTGCATTCACTTGGCAATTCATAACCAGAGTCCTCTCTGTGGTTGGAGTCAGCAGGCAAATGGACTCAGAGTGGAGGCCAATTGTGACACTGGCATGGCTAGACCTCTTGCTGTCTGTGGTCTTACAGTCTCTGGCCAAAAGAACAACTTCAGTTTGCTTTTCTTGCACATCATCTGGGTTCCAAAAGCACAACCCCCAGCATGCAAGTGCTTGCCAAACCTCAGCTTGCCCCACATTTACTGGTGCCTGAGGGCCCGAAACAAGTCACACGGCCAGGCCCAGAGTCAGAGCACACTGGGGAAGCGTGTGCTTGACAAGTGCATCGGCACCTTGAGGATCACCGACACAAGTCAACCCCAGAGGGAGGGGAAATCAACATCGGATCACAGTGATTTAGCGCAGCACCAAAAATATTCAATATAAAAACACAACAATTGGACACATTTGTGGCCTAGTATTCTCTATTGCACTGAAGATCCCAAAGTCCTATCAAGAGCGAAATATGACTTAGGAGCCTTTTGTATGTAATGGACAGCTTATGTCCCCATTTCAATGATTCATTTTCCCAAACATAAAAATTTTAGTCTTGCTAATCAAGTTTTCTGCACTTATATTGGCAAAGCATGAGCTATGTCATCCAGAATTGAGTGCGAATTCTACATTCTAGCACTTTCTAGCTTACTGAGCTTGGCTGATTCCCTTCTCATTACTTTTACTATTTCCCCTCATCTGTAAAAATAAGAATCAAATTCTTCCTTTAAAACTCACTGTGAGAGCCTGAGGTGTAGCTCAGGGGAAAAGTGTTTGGCTAGCACACACAAGGCCCTGAGTTTGGTTCCCAGCACACACAAAAAAAGGGGATTACATTAGTTATTGTATAAGGAAATGACTGGTACAGTATTTGGTGTTGAATAGGCATTTGTAAAATTCTTGTTCTGCCTTCTCAATAGGCTTTTCTTTTTTAAAAATACAACATAATACCTTCAAACTTACACCACATCAAAAAAAAAAAGTTCTTACCAAAAGCCTCAACCATTGGCAAACATAGGCTTTCGCCTAAAAGGTTGAAAGTTAAATTCTTTACAAATCTTAAAAATGAAATAAACCACTGTCTTCCAAAGCTGGGGCCGGTGAACCAACGATACATTCCACATGGAGTACGCACTACTTTCTCTTAGAATGAATCACTGGGGTTTACACCCCCGCATAAAACTAGGCACTGGACTGTCGTGGTCACTTTCCTTATTGCTGGGACAAAATTCCTCACACCTGCAACTTAGAGGAAGAAAGGTTATTTCTTGGGTTTATGGTTTCATCTCATGATTGGCTGGCTCTAAAACAAAATGCACAAAGGCATGTTGAAGGAAATGGTGTTCAACCCGTGGGATCCAGGAAGCAGAGAAAGAAAGGAGGTGCTACAGGCAAGAATACACCCTTCCAGGTCACAGCCCAGTGACCCACTTCCACCCAGGCTTTTTGGAGACATTTTAGATAAAAACTAACATGGACTAAGGCTAAGAGATCATTTTTAGGGATTAAGCCATTGCTCCTCAAACACACTTTCCATCAAGACCACCTTCTGGGCTTAATTTAGTCTCCATTGAAAATAACAAGGTACTAATGTCTTGTCCTCAGTTTTCCTACAAAGTTAAATTGCAATACAATCAACACCACATGGTGATACTACGACACTCTCTTTTACAAGTGGAAAAGCTGCTGCTTCCAAGACAAGAAACCGCTGTCTTGATCTTCAGTCCACTGGACAGCATAGCAGATCACTAAGCCCCTTCTGTGAACAGCCTTCAGGCCTTTTTGTTAGTTCAGGGACAGAGAAGGAGCTGCATAGATCGGTGGATATTGTTGATTCCCACTTAACGTCTATTTCTCTCCTCAAGTAGTAAAGTGTTTTTTCAAAGTGCCAGCTGCCATCCATGAGTTGCCCATGAAATCAACTTTGTGTGTCGAGACCAACATTTTCTAATGCAATGGTGTAGCCCAGAGCAGCATCCCACTGTACAGCAGAGGTAGAACACAAACCATCTAGCTACATCACGTTCTCTTGTGAATGTTTTATTTCAGGCAGACATGCATGTGCCTGCATGGGGGTAAAATGAATTTTACAGTGGAGTATGGCAAAAAAATTTGAAAAACACTCTTTGAGCATGTCTTTCTATTCCCCCAACATTACCAAATTAAACACTATGATTCCTGGAATTCTTTAAGAAAAGATGGCCAGGTATGATTTGAGTTTGGCCCGTCAGGTGCCTAAGTGTGAAATCAGGAAGACAGCAGTAGTCACTCCTCTACTGCCACAGCTAGTACTGTTGGTAAGAGGGGAGAGTGTGGTCTCCTGTGCAATCTTTAGCAGAGGATCCAGCATGTGTGTGGTCACTGATGCGTAGGTCCTGAGAGGCAGCTACAAGGCATGTGCTTCCTCATCAAGATACCTGTAGGGCAGGGAGCTTCTGGAATGAGCAGCACAAGGGGAGACACCCCAAAAGTGCTGGCATCCTGGTCATAGTGGCAGCAGCGTGAGTCCAGATCCACTACCTTCTGGTTACAGACATGACGGCAGATCTCTTGGGGTTTACTTACACTGCATGCCTTTGGGATTTGCTATGGAGAGCTCAGCCCACATCTACTTTTTTAGTCTTCATGTGATTTTATAGCCACGTAGGACCCCAGCACAGAGCTCCTCTTGCTTATGCAACTATGAGCAGTATCTATTCTGTACTGTGCTTTATAATAACTGACAAAAGAGGAAAAATAAATACGATAAAATAAAATAAAATATTTGCTGGTGTTGAATCTTCTACTGGAACTTTGTTATGAATCTCCATGGAGAATTCTGAAAAGAAGCACAAAAATCAATTAATGTATCTCATGTATTTTTGGTTTGGTTTGGTTTGGCTTGGTTTTTGTTGGGGGGGAACCCCATAGCACCAAGTAATCAATAAATACTCATTTGCATATTGGTTAAAAATACCATATGATGGAAAACACAAAATGGCTTAGTCCCTTTATAGCTAGTTGCAGGGAGAATATGTGCTTCTGTCCTAGGTGAGGTTGGCTGGAAAGACGGTGAGACGGAGATTTGGGGAAGACAGTTCCTGGAAGTACACCTTTGGGCAGAAAACCTGTAAGAAAATGAGGTGGAAGGGTTGGTAGCGGAGCAGGTGCCCCGAGATACGGCTGCAGCAGACACCTTGACCAGTCTTGTGGGTGAAGGGATGTGAAGCGGAGATGCCCCTTCAGAGGTGCTCTGCACTGAAGCAAGAGGACCAGGTCTGCGCGGCCTACGCTGACCAATCACTGGAGGCCAGCTATCATTGGGAGGGGCTGGGATCCAGGAGGAGGTACCCTCCTTCAGCTGCAGGCAAGTCCTTGGAAGGAGCTCAGCTGTGGGATGTTGGGAGCCAGCAAAGCAGGAGATGACTGGGAGCAGTTTCAGGACCGGGAGGGCAGCTCAGTGGTAGAGCACTAATTCCGTATGTGCTAAAGCCCTTGGTTCACTCCCCAGAACTGCACAGGAAGAGAAAAAGAGAAATAGTGAGGAGACCAAAGCATCTTCAGCAGAGTGCAGCAAAGCATCATGTCCCCAGGGTTTCCTAAATCCCTCATGAAGCCATTCAGCCCAGCCCTATAGGAAAAATATATTTTGAGTAGATGAGTTATTTTCAGCATGACAGTGACAACTCTTTTCACTATTTCAATAGTGAAAATCTATTTTCTAGTTAGCTGTACTACAGCTAAGTATGTTTTGCAAACAAAACTTTGCAAATCTGGAGCCGAAGAGCGTGAGTCAGGCCGTGTCCTCTGTTTTGTGTTTCCAGACCAACAGTGAGTGCGATTCCTCAGTTATTATTTATTGGCCACCAGGCTTGAGTAGTAGCAGGATTTTATTTTTTAATACTACCTCCTTCCCTATGTTTTACCAGGTCAAAAATTAAACATAAACTTACCCAAAAGGTTTTTGGAAGAAGTAGATTTGTGAAATGGAAAACTCAGGGAACCAAGCCAAGTGTTAGGAAATCTGGAGCGTCTTCTCAGCTCTGCCGATCCTCCCTCCCCTCCCCCCTCCTTCCTTTTCCTCTCCTTTTGTATCTTCTCTTTCCTCATTCCCCCTTTCCTCTCTCTGCTCAACTCACTTCCTCAAATAACCATGCCTGCCCTACCAGAATTGCTGTGTAAGTGACAAAAAGTAATGTACATGAAAACATTTTGATAAGTAAGAATTGCAGTGTCTCTAAGCTATTATTATGAACCATCTGCCCACTTTGCAATTATACCAATCATTACACATTGAGAACCTACTTAAGTCTGTATGTATACAATTGAAAATCCTGATACCTAAAGGGAAGACCCAGCCCACCCGAATGTCCAAACTCCATTCTAGCAGCCAATTTGATCAGACATTCAGCATGGTGGTTGGGTATCCACCATGACCCTAGTGTGCACATGCAATGAGCAAGCCTGCAGGAGGCAGCATAGCTGAGAGTGAGTAATGCGGACATAGGAATGCTACTAGCTTGCGTTCCAGCTCAGGTGGCCATGGCTTTCACTTACCTGAGTCTCAGTGTTTCTTTGTCTGTGAAATGAGATGCTACTACAAAGGGTGGTTATAAACAAGTGCTAGCAGAGTTATGCACAAAATGACATGGAAACCCATAAGTGGGTTATCTAACCCAGCCTTACAATACCAGGGAAACTGTGCTTGCGAAACATCCAAACAGTCCCTAAAATAAAAGTGGGAATTAGTCAAGTAAGGAGAGGAGCTATAAACAGTCTGAAAGGTCAGCAGTTGTAAAGCTTTGGAGTGGGGAAAGCCCTGGGGAAACTGCAAAGGTCTTATATAGTATGGCATCTTTAGAGAGCAGGAGAGGGAGAAAGCACTGTTCACTGTGCTGTGAGGGCATAGGGCAGAGTCATAGGATCCAACTTGTATTTTTATGTGATCTGATCACTCTGTGATAGAGAAGAGAAGAGAAGGGACAATCTCTGATTCTAGAAACACCCAAGGGGAGGCTGGGTAAGACACCATGGGACAGAAACCAAGTGGGGCTAGCACAAAAGGACAGGCTTGGACAGATGAAGGAGACGGCAGGTGGTGGAGTCTGCATCAGACCTGAGAGCAAGAGAGATGGAGAAGTCACCACTGCTGCCCCATCTTCACCTGAACATCAGAGAAGACGCCTTACTCCTTGAGGAGTAAGCTCAGGAGAGGAGCAGCCTATGAGGCACAAAGGGAAGGGGCAGAAGATGGCAGAGTCTGAAACTGCAAGTTCCATATTGCGTGGGTTGGATGAGAGAAGCCTGTTCAATGCAACAGCATTGACTGAGTGCTTGGGCTCTCCAGGATCTAAGTGATGGACCTTGCACACATCAAACGGCGATTTCCCACAAGGACACTATGAGGAGAACTCTTGTATTCCTAGTGCAGTCCTGACATACATGGGGCCCAAGGAGGTTGATCGGTTGGCCCAACTCACTCCAGAAGGCTGTTCCCAACCCAAATGTTTTCCTTGCTTGTTTCCTTCATGTGTCTTCTGCACACAATGCTACACCATACAGAGCTATGAAGAAAAGGCCAAAATACAATCTAGAGAGATATGGGTTGGCACTGTCATTTCACAGATGATAGCTAAACCACAAGAAGAGGTGGAACTGGTCCACGATATTTATAGCAATACTGATGTCAGCTAGCATGAACTGAGCACACCCCATGTGCCAGGGTGTTTTCCAAATGCTTTATGTTATTTCGTTTTTGCAACATGTTTTTAAGGTAGTATATGAGTTCCCTAGGGCTTCCCCAAGAGAGTCCCACATACTGAGTGGTTTAAACAGCAGAAATATATTTTCTCATAGTTCTGAAGCCGAGGTCATCCGTTCTTTCTGAGGATATCAAAGTCCATTCCCAACTTCACTTCTGGCTCCTGGTGGTTCTCTGACAACCCAGCATCTCTTGACTTGTGGATTCATCACTCTGAGGTCTTCTTTCCTCTTCACATGATGGCATTATCCCTGAAACCTACTTCACTGTGTCCCTATTTCCCTTTGTTATAAACACATCTGCCCTACTGGATTAGGGATCGCCCTATCAACTTCATCGCCACTTGATTATCTGCAAACCCCCCTTTCCAAATGAGGTCACGTTCACAGATCCTTGGAGCTAGGCTTCCAGCATCTTTTGACAGGACACACATCATCTCATAACAGATAAGGGACACAAGTCTATCTACACCCCATTTAGAAGTGAGGACACCAAGCCCGAGGAGACCAGTAACTTCCCTGAGGCCACACAGCTAACGCACTGAAAAGTGTCTAAAATAGAAGAAGAGGAATCAGGGACAAATCCCCATGGCTAGCTCACATGCAGGAGACAAGCACAGGATCCCCTCTCCAGGATCACTGTCGACTAAGCCAGACATAGGCGCCTGGCCCAAGAGCAACTCATCCACACCCTTGTGACCAGCCCCTAAGGTGGCGTGGTGCAAAAGCACTGCCATTCATCAGGGTATCTCGCACTGGAGAGAGGCTGACTAAACCAACCAGTTTTCCAGCTGGAGGAGCGACATGGAGAAAAAAGCCAGACCACACATTAGCCCTGGGTGCAGAAACAGCAACACAGAGACAAGCCAGAAAGTTAGAATATATAAGCAAGGGCAGCCTAGACCATCCTAGAAGCCAAAGATAGACAGGGAGAGGAGAAACACGACAGATATTAGCTGAAGCAATAGAAGCAAAGACAGGGAAGAGCTGAGCTCTCATTACAGGATCAAAGAACACCCTGAACCAGGGGAGAGGTAAGAAACCCTATCCCCGCCCCGTGCCCTGCCCTCAGCCCTCCAGTGCTGGGTCTGCCGTGTGCAGTCTAATGTCTAGGACATCTGACTGCTCTTCACTGCGTTTTGGAAGGAGCGGTCAAGACTCTCACTCACTTTTAATCACTTTTCCTTACTTAAATCTCCCACTTCACTTTTTGTTTCCTATAACCTTAAATTTATCTAACTGAACTGTCTAGGGAGGTGGAGACAGACAAGCTGCATATCACACCGTGAAAGCCAGTGGTGGAGACGGCTTCAAGCAGGAAATGGCCAATAGTGTCACCTGCTGCAGAAGGTCCAAGTAAGACGAGCACTTTAAGAGTAACACTAAAGACCTGCAGACCAAAATGTGAGCGCTGGATGAGAGGAGGCGGGACAGTTTCCAAGAATGGCAACGAGTACAAGAGGTGAGGCCAGAGGGCCATAGCAATGACACTTCCAAGAGACTTCACTGTCCAAGGGAAGGGGGACCCGGGCCCTGAGGAGGTGCTGTGAAGGAGCGGGAGGCGTTTTTTAAGATAAGATGCTTTGACAGACTTAAATACTGATAGAAACCAGAAACTAATGAAGGTAAGGATGGAAAATTTCAAAAGCAAGAAAACCATGGAAGGAACAAAGTTGCCGAGGAGGCAAGCGCGGGTAGAGGAAACAAGCTGAGGTAGGAGGAGGGAAGGAGGAAGGCCGCTGTGGGTGCACGGAGGCCCTATCAGGAGGCCACAGCAAACGGCTTTCTGTAATGGCTTCTGTTTGCTGAACGAAACCGGAGGAGATTATCCGCTGAGAGGAAAGGCGGAAGAGGCGGGCTAACAGCTTTGAGAGAGAGTATCTGCCCTAGTGGTTTCAGAGAATGGCAAAGAGACCGACGGAGAAAACCCTGCAGGATGACTGGTCAGCACCGAGGGCTCCGCTGAGATCAAGGGTCACGAATTTGGAACGCGGCTTAGCTGCGATTGTGTGTGATTTTCTCCAGCCTTCCTCAGCGGGGCAGGGACAAGCCGCAGAAACACCGGAACTTGAGAATAATTCGGAGTGGATGACGTGACGGGAGCCCAAGGGAACCAGAAATTAAAGGCGTGAGGGAGAGAACGAGTGAAGGAATGGGCCCTGGCCCCCGCGCTGGCTCCAGACGAAATGAAGATGCGCAGGGCGAGCGGGAGAAAATGTGGGCACCAAGGAAACTCGGAAGCTCCGAGAACAGCAGTTTGGGAGCAAGAGGTGCAGTTCTGCAGCGGTACGAGGTTGGGGAGACTTAAAGATTGTATGGGAGCATCGCACTGACCCCCATTAACATGTACAATTAATACATGTTAATAAACATGTACAATTAATACATGTTAATAAACATGCTTGAGAGTTGGAGAAGTTCTAAGTATTGGAAAGTGCGGATATGACGTGTGTGTGTGTGTGTGTGTGTGTGTGTGTGTGTGTGTCCGCCCTCTTTCTTCGGGAATTTCCCCCATCATTATAAGTGGTCCTGGCGAACAGTTCATGTTCAAGCCTCACTCCATCCCACCTCACTGGTCACCACCTCGCTCCAGCGAGTGGCTCAAGTGTTAGTACAAGAATTCGGGCGGGGGGGAATGGGGTCTCTTCCTCGGCTCATGGGTTGTAAAGACCGTCTTTCCTGCCAGTATGGAAGAATCCTTCTGCAAAAGGAAAAGGCAAAGCCAAAATGCAAAGATAAGCAAAAGCAAGCAGAAATGAGAGAGGGGTAGGAGTATAAAGAACCCAGACAACAACTCTGAACCCCCGGGTCGGGCCATGTTGGGGGTAGTCTACACCTGAACCTCTCAAATGAGCCCTCACAGTTCTCCTTTCGGCTCAAGGTAGCCTGCACTGCATTACTTCCGCTGCACTCTAGGGTGTCAGTGGCTGAAGCGAAGGGAGGAAAAATGTGTGAGAACTGAGAAGGCCCCGGAACGAAGGAGGAGGTTTCCTGGGTTGGCCTTACAGGCATTAAGTACCACCCAAGATGAAGACACTCGTGGGGTGGAGAAGCTCAGTATAACTTTTGCAAAGGTCTAATTAAGGAGAATGGACAGGATGCTCCTGGGTAACACTAGTGGGAAATTATGCATTCCTTAGCAAGAGCTTCAGAGCAATAACGGTTTTTACACAATGGTGAAAGAATAAATAACTCTGGACATCATCTCAGGGGAAGAGAAGCTTCCAGATCCCACTCGCTAAGGAGAAGCTGAGTGGAGGGCATGATCATGTAATAAGGTCACTACTCTAAGCTGGGAGATGTCTTCCAGATCAGAGGTTGAAAATTAGACTCCACTTCTAAGTCCTGACTATTATTATAATAACAGTATGAACAGCTCTTTGACCCAGCACCCCTTGACCTTGAACTGCTTGCTCTTCCTCTGTAAAACAAACTATAAAGTAAAACTGGAAATTAGGTACATCATAGACTTACATTTCCCCCCACTGAGCCATTTTATGCACATATTTAGATGTCTTAATGTCCCAAACAGCACCCCAGTAGCAATTTCATTTGTGTGTTTGGTAAAGCAGTTACATTAAATATTTTAAGACCTTATCTAAAACTCACATCAACCCAGTGCCAACTCTGGAATGACTGTCACGGAGGGAAAGCCAGCAGCCATCTGGCATTTCGGCAAGGAGGGAAATGGCTTCACTAATCGACTCTCAACTCCAAATGACAGATAAATAGTTAATTTGTATATGAACTACATGCATGTACAGAGTTTATTTTTTCATCCCTCATGCCCTTTTCACTAAAAATCTCATATGTTATGTTAAAATATTTTAAATATTCCTGTTGTATTAAATATTATTGTGTGTGTGCTTGAGTTATATGGTAGAAATAGTATATAAACATGTATTTGGATAAACGGAATGTAATAAAGAGAAAGCGCAGTGGTAACCACTAAAGGTCTCTCCCAGGAATCCTGACTCTATAGTGAACTATAAATCAAACACATAACACATTCATGCTTTTAAATGGTACTGTTTAAAATATCTTTGGTAGTGTGGGGAATAAATTTCCAGAGAAGACGAATTAAATTTATTAAAGATTGTATTTGGAGAATGAACACTGATAAAATATGCAAAAACACCCACCCATAAGACACACCCCAGTGACTATGTTTGTGGATTCCTGCTCCGGGGACATGGTGAGGTCACTCCTTCCACTTAGGCAGAGCTGTGGGTCCAGAGCAGCAGCTGCAGCATGCAGACACTGTAGGGTTAGGGTTAGGGTTAAGGCTAGGGTTAGGGCCAGGGTTAGGGCCAGGGTTAGGGTTAGGGTTAGGGTTAGAGTTTGGCCTGAGACTGTAGGCATCCACCTGAAAACCTTCAGGTGACCTTCTGAGCTCTGATGGGTCTGGACCTCTGGTAGGTCCAGCTGGTGTCCCCAGTAGTCAGGGCTGGAGGAAGCATTTGCTCACCAGCAGGATGCACCTTACACCAGCCTTGCACACCAAGGAATGAGCTGGACAGAGGGCCTGCCCCCCTGAGCAGACCTGGTCACTCTGAGAGTCTGTCATCCAACATATAAGTGTCACTCACTTACTTTCATTTGTATTTTTCATTCTTCTTTTCACCACCTCCATTTATTAGACAGGAATGTCATTCAAAGTAGTTCTTCACTTTTCCTCCCATTTGATCACCTACATTTGGTGTCAAACCAAATTGGACGGGAACCAAATCAAATCTCCCCATAAGATCAACATTGAACCTAGCCATTAAATTTGATTTGATTCTTGTCCAAGTCAGTTTGCAACCAAAATTGTGGAATGAATTAAGTTTATGAACTGAAGCTCCACTGTATCTTGAACAGCACTGTGGATTCTTAGAATTTGAATTATTGAAAGAAGGACAACCAGCAGCATTGCACTGATCAAGCTTAAAAATTAAAATAAAAGAACGCCACCTAGAATTGAGTCTACATTGCAGTTTACTCGACTGCTGCAAGAATATTTATGTGCTTTTTAATCGAATCTGGTCTCGAACTTGTAACTGATTACCGTCTCTTCGCTCTCTCTTAGCAGGACCCCACGCCCTGTCGGCAACAGTGGCCGTCTGGCAGCTCGCTTAGCCGTACATTTGTTATTTTCCCTGAGTTTGGGGCTGTGCTCGATCTGCTTTTCAGCTTAGTGTTTCTTTCAGAAACTACAAAGAGTACATTTCTGTGGTAAACATAGGAAAAATTATTCAAAAGAGGTAACACATTTCTTCAGTGATGTTTGCTTGGTTTAGTTTGCTCTTGCAGTCCTAGATATTAAATTTAGGCCCTTCACAGTGAGCTAATTTTCAGCCCATTTCTTTTACCTTTTTTATTTTGAGACAGGGGTCTCCTTAAGTCATTAAATTGCCCAGGCTGGGCTCGAACTTGCAACCCTCCTGTCTCAGCCTACCACAGTGGTGGGTTCACAGGCCTGCATCACTATGCTCAGCTCTCACTGACATTAAGAACATGGTCTTCTGAAAAATATTTGTGCGATACAAATTTAAAAGATGATAGATAGTTAAAATAAAATCTCAATCCTGGAGAATCATCTTTGCCGCAAGTGTTCCTAATGCATTGGTGAATAAAACCATCAGAGTTTCTTCACCTTAGAGGTTTGTATTCATATGAAGGTTTCATTCTCCAAGTTCTGAGGTCAGGTAGGTGCAATGGAACATGCCTATAATCTCAGATCAGGCAAGACAATAGCAAGTTTGATGCCAGCCTGGGCAACTCAGGAAGATCCTTAAAAATAAATAAATAAATGTAAATTTTAGAAAAAGAGCTGGTAACGTAGCTCAGAGCTGCAGCAGCTGCCTTGCATGTGTGAGGCCCTGGGTTCAATCCCCAGCACAGCAGGGAAAAGTACTGAGGTTACCCCTGTGCAAACATTCAAAACTACCACCAGATACAGTCTGGTAGCAACATTTAGAACAAAGTTTCTTATTGAATCTCAGACCTCTGTATAGTTTACCCAAATAAATTAGTTGCTTTGCTTTTTAACGAATAAAAAAGCAGAATGCACTCATCACTCTGTCGTTTGGGGCTATTGACCGTTGGTCATAGGGATGTTTTCCTTCCTCACACAGGCATTTCTACCAGCATCAAGATTCAGAAGAAAATGAGACGGTGGGTAGAAGAGGCACAGCCCTTGAGACAGAGCCAACATGCTGCACATCCTGGCTCCATCACTAATGGGCGGCCACCTTCGGGAGCCCCAGACGGGTTGTACAACAACAGCACCAAGTCTTCTCCAGGTCCCCCGATCGGATGATGGCACTTTACATGCATGTATTAAAATGTCACATTGTACTCCACAAATAGTCACACCTCTTATCTGTTGGATAAAAAAGTACATGTCAAAAATAATTTTTAGAAAGCTTCTCCACATGGTCATTATGAGAATTAAAGTGGCCAATGAAACATCAACTTAACCTGCACTTGTACTTGGAGACCAGTGTTAATTCATCATCCCATTCCCCTATCTAGTAAAACTCTCAGTCTCCCAGTGCTAGCAAATTAATAATAGGTGTTTTCCATACTAAATATTTATCTTAGATGCACCCTGAAGATCTGTCTTTCCCCTTTATGAGTTGCTACTGTATCATCAGTGTGTGCAATATTCACACACTGATCAGCTTTCAAAGATATGGGGCGCTTGTGAACTTGAGGCTTGAGTCTGCCTCTAGCTGAACCCTCCTCTAGAAATAGTAAGATTTAATGCAGAAGCTTCCGGTGGCCTTGTGGCAGTCTGTCCTGCCCAGTGGTCATGTCTTTGAGGCAGGTACAGGTCACAAAATGATGCTGATGTGAATGGATCAGTCCTTCAAGACGTTTGATGATTTCATAGTCAGGAAGAGCCAGAGTGGTCACATTCAAGCCCAGCATCTGGGAGATCACTTCCCTGAAATCCACCAGCTGCAACAGCAAACAGAAACACATAAACAGGAAGAGCAAAGGTAGCAGTTACTTCTGGAGGAAATTCAATAATAACAAATTCTGGAAAATACAGATTTTCCTGAGGTAGGCAGATTGACCTACCCATGTTGGCCTTTTTTTCTCACTTATGGGCTTGCCTGCTAAATGGCTTCTGAAATCTCCTCAGGTATCAATCTAATAACTACCTATAAAATTCTGATGAGCCAATTGGTAGCAAATTGAATATTAGGTCAAGAAGCCCAGTTAAGCAACCACTAAAAATTTTCTGATCTCACTAAGAGTCATTCTCAAATCACCATGGGTGTATTAACCAAATATGTACCTGTCTGAAATTCGTTAGCAAAGGACATGATGACTGTGTACACATTCTGAATACTAGACAGTACTATCCAAAAGTTGGCATGGCTGTGGCAATGAATGACAACCATTTCTGCATTGGAATTTTACCAGGGCAGTGAGCTTCTTAAACAAAAGGGAGAACAAATGGCAAAAAGGGATGAGCAGAAGAAAACAAGAGGAATTCTAAATTATTATCAAATCACAGCACAGACTACTATATGAAAAACCAGAACATGCTTGGTCTGGGACCAGTACTTGTCCATTCCTAGAGCGAGCTGGTGTAGAGGCGCATCCTTGTGATCCTAGCATGCTAGGAGCTGAAGGTAGGAAGAGGACTGCAAGTTGGCACCCAGCCTGGGCAACTTAGTACTTAATGAGATCCTTTCTCAAAATAAATTGATTACATAGGGCTGGGAATATAGCTGGGTGCAAAGGCTCTTAGGTCAATCCCTAGCACCACCAAAAGTTTGGGAGAGGAGGGATAGCTGGGGAAAATGGTGGAAGTATGCTCCAGATCCCTTTCAGTTCTCCTAGTCTGGTTGCTGTGGTTCTAAGGCCAAAGCAGGTGAATCAGGGTTATCTGGACAATACCTCAGGAAGGTACCTTCCACCTAGAAAAGGTACAATCCAACCTGAGATGGAGTTACCTTAAAGATCACCAAACATGCCTATCCTAGACTCATTCACTTCCCAGACACCTCCCATATAGAGTCCCATTGGGAAACGTAACATTCTCTCTACCCACTTTGGTTGGGTTGTTCACACACTTCCCTGACCATCACGTTACAATGTAATGGTATCAGGAGGTAGGGCTTTCGGAGTTAATTAGGTTTACAGAGGTAGTGTTGGTATTACTCCCATTATGGACTTAGAATCCTTATCAAAGAGGCCCCAGAGAGCTGTCTTAACCCTAACATGGGAGGACTCAGCAAGAAGCTATCATCTCTCGACCAAATGCACAATCTGCTGGCACCTTGATCTCGGACTTGCCAGCCTCCAGAACTCTGAGAAATACTTATCTTGTTTATAAGCCTCCTGATTTATGGCATTTTATTATAGCACCTAAACAAACCAAGACACCATGAAAAAGTTTCCCTTGAACTTTCCCATCCTTTTGAATGAGGTCAAAGAGCTTAATTCTTGAGATGTTTCCTTTTTGAGAACATTTGCTCGTATAGTTTTGGCCTTCCCCAACTCTGCCTGACACATGAGCCAAAGTAGGGGTGGCCAAAGAGGAAAAAAAAAAAACCCCAGGACCAGAATCCACTAGCTACCCTTTGAGCTCCAGAAAGAGAGGGACACATGAAAGCCAAAGGCACTGGGGTCAAGCTGCCCGGGACATATTTCTTTATGCCTGACCTGATGTGCTCACCAGATAAAATGCTCCTCCTTGCAACTGGCCAATTAATACTTTTTTATGGCTTACATCTGTGCTTGGTTGACCATGAGACTGGGTGACACTGCTTGAGATGGGAGACTGTTTCCTGCAACTGATCTCCACAAGAGATAAAGCTCCCCCCTCCCCCCACCCCAGGCACAAGCCCTGCTTAACTTAAAAAGATCTGGGATGATGAAAGTTCCAGAGACAATCACCAAACCTCATAAAAAACCTCGCCACCACCAGGCCCTGGTTGTTCACTGCCTTTCCACTGCCTTGATTTAAAAAAAAAAAGAATCTTTCCTTTTCTTACACTCCATGCCATGCAGCCATGAATTGCTTTTCTAAGCAGGATAAATCATCATGGTTAATGCCAAGACGATGCCACAGAGTGGGTAGATAGATTGAAGCTGTATAGAAAGCTGTACAGATTTAAAAAAAAAAAAAAAGTGTGAATGATGCTTTTTCTGGCAGCACAAATACTAAAACTGGAATGACCCGCAGAAGATTAACATGTCCCCTGAGCGAGAGTGACACATGAAGTCATGAAGGCGTTTGTGTCTCATTATTAAGCTTTTGAACGGTCCTGCCATTCCAGAAACAGCATTTCAGCACCAGATTTGTACCTACCTGTTTCTCCCTCTTTTCTGCTTCTTCCAGAGACTTTCTTAACGTCTTAATTTCGCTGGTCACCACTTCCAGCGCACCTCCCGCCCTTTCCTTCTGCCCCTTCGCCTTGTGCTCCGCAGTCCCCAGTGCTGACTTGGCAGACATTAGCTCCTTCTCGGCTTTCTGCTTCATCCTCTCCAGCCCGTCTCTGGATCTGTTTAGATCTTCAATGGCTTTCATCTGTTCCAAAATTTTAATCTAAGAAGGCAGGGGAAGGCAGATGATTTCTTCTTCTGTATTTACTTAGGAAAATTGTATGAACACAACGAATCAGAAGTCAACAGAATTCACTCAACATCTTTATGACTAAAAGAATGGAATTTATCCCAGCTGCTACATAGACTTTGTTAAGCATGATGAGCTGAATGGGCACCACTTAGTTTATCAACAACGTATTGGAGTTCCCTTATCTGGAAAATCGAAGAGAGGAGATTGTAGATGGCATGATTCTTGAGTGAGATTAAAATAAAATCCATAGGTAATATGTAACTTGAATGGTCATTGGCAATTGTCCCTTGCAGGTAAATACTAGAGAAAACAAAATGTCCCCTCAAGGAAGCCCCACCTAAGTCTCCTCAGCAAGTATCCATCAGCGCTGTGAGGAAAACCTAGAGCAGTTACTCAGAGGTGTCTTCTGACTTCACCCACAAGTATGGGAAGTACACAGTGACAGCTACAACCATGACAAGCAAAGTGGGGAGGGAGGCTCCCTCTGAGGAATTATCCCCAGGTTTTAAAGCCACAACAGAGTACCTGGAGTGCGAGGCACGCTTTCTTTATTACCTCATTATTTAAGATTACACTGGAGCTGCTTAGGAAAGAATGTAAGTTTAAAAAAAAGGAATAAAATTCTGACCTAATCAACATGGGTGACGCTTCAAAACATGGTACTGAATGAACTAAGCCAGACACATAAAGGCAAATTTTGTATAATTCTACTTATGTGCATTACCTAGAAGAAACTAATTCATAGAGACAGAATACAGAGTTACCAGGGTCTGAGAAAAGGGGGCTAGCAGCTCCTCTCTGATGGGCACAAGGTTCCAGGTGGATGATGGGGCAGCTCGGAAATGGATGCTGCTGGTGATTGTATAGTACTGTGAATGGACTTTGTGCTCTAGAATGTGAACTTAAGAATGGCTAAGACGGCAAATTTTATGTTCTGTTTATTTCAGCACCACGAGATTAAGGAATATGAAGCAGTTTTGTACAGACAGAAATATTTTTAAATGACCTTTTTTTTTTGAGACAAGGTCTTGTTATATACTCCAGGCTGGCCTTGAACTCATGGCAACGGTCCTGCCTCACCCTCCCGAGTGCTGGGATGACACGCTTGCACCACCACACCCAGCTCTGAATGACTTCTAAAATAAATACAAATAAGTCAACACGTCCTACCCACTAGGATGGCTAACATGAAAACGAAAGGCAGTGACAGGCCCTGGCAAGGGCGGAGGGACATTGGGTCTCTCATATATTGTTAGTTGGAATGGGAAATGGTGAAGCTGCTGTGGAAGACACTTCAGAAGTTTTCAAAATGTTAATCACAGAGTTACCATATGATTCAGCAATTCCACTCCTCGTTGTTAGCCTAAAAGAACTTAAAAAAAAATGTGTCCACACAGAAACATATGCACAAATATTCATATAAATACTATTCATCATTGCCAAAGAATTAGAAATGACCCAAATGGGCAGCGACTGATGAATGGTAAAACAAAATGTGATAGTCATACAATGGAATTCTATTCAGTAATAAAAAATAATGGAATATTATGACATGCTTCAACATGGATGAACCCAGAAGACATCATGCCAAAGGAAAGAAGCCAATTACACAAGACTCCACAATGTATGATTCCGTTTATATAAAGAACAGGGAGGATCTGAGGCTGGTGGGAGGAGAAATGCAAAGTCCGTGCTGCTAGATGCCAGATAGTAGAATGGAGGCACAGGGCTATGTAGAAATGTAATAAGAAAGAAAAAGAACTGGGGGGAGATATTTTAAACTGCTGCTGATAAATAAAAGCCGTATGTGTGGGGTGTGTGTGTGTGTGTGTGTGTTGTTTTGTTTGGAGATTGTTGATTTGGTTTGGTTTGGGGTTTTTTTTGAGTAATGATGGAGGTAAGAATTACCACTGAGTTGTCGGGCTGCTGGTTATTTACTGACAAGGAGCTTCAGTAGCACACCGGATCACCTAGGGATCCCACCCTGACATCTCTACCCTGCCTTGGGCTTGTTTACCTTCACTGTGGCTGAGCACCTGAACTGGAACACGAGTTGACCTGATCTCAACTCTGAAAGTTCTTACGACCCCACTGGAAAGTCCAAGGAGGGGCAGACACTACTCTAGAGTGGAATTAGGGTGTGATGTAGATGAGCTTCAACTGCTTGGAGAACCATCTTGTGTAACTTCACTAATAAGGAAACCTGGACTGAATACTTGCTGAACTCATAAACTACAAACTAACCACCAGTTTTTACACACTAGAACACACATAACTTCCTGAGAAATTGAATTCTTTTTGCTTTGGTTTGAATGTATGTATTTCCCAAAGTTCATATGTTGAAGTCTTAAGCCCAAGTTGATTTTAAGAAGTGGGGGTTCGGGGGTAACTATGATGGATGCTGTTTAGAAAAGAGGTACCAAGGAGCTCCCTTGACCATTCCACCATGTGAGGACAGGGCCAGGTGTCTCTATGAGCTAGAATGCAGCCCTTGGCTACATGTGAAATCTGCTGGCACTTCCCAAGCCTTCAAAACAGGAAGAACTAAATTTCTGTTCTTTAGAAGCCATCCAGCTTATGTATATGCTATTTTATTATAGCAGACTAACACTAAAATAGATACTTCTCAAGACAGAAAGAGGCTGATGACAGACACAGTTGCATAGGTCATTACCATAGAACTGGCTCCATCCCAGGGAGACAAAATGTCTTGGAAACTGACAATAGCCATAGAACTTGCTATCCAGAAGGCATAGGAATAACTGCTGCAGCTCTGGAAACACACAGCAAACGAGGTGCCACAGCTGGGGGGGGGGGCTTTGTGCTGGTGCCAGTAAGATGACACCAGCAGAACACGCACTGGAGACAAGGAAATGCCCCCCACTAAGCTCAGGTCTATGGGGCTGACCTTGAAGATCCTTCACGGATCCTAGGTTGCCAAGGGCTACATGCTAGACACCAGTGTGTCAGGGTATTATCTCAGTGGGAATTCCTGAGTGCTCTGGTTGCATGGTGTGAAGAAGAATGTCCTTGTTGTTGAAAAAAAAAACACATGGGGAAGTATTTAGAGGTGAAATGTCAAGATATTTGGAATTTTACTCTTAAATAACGTCTTAGTTACTTTTTTCATTGCTGAGACAAAATACCTGACACCCACAAGTTTAAGAACGAAAAGTTTATTTCAGTTCAGCTGATGGAGACTTCATTCTGTAAGCCGACCGGTTCCAAGGCAGGGCGGCAGGGCAGAAGGGCGGGGCAGAAGAGACAGTCCGTGGCAGGGCCAGCAGGAAGTAATGGCAGGCGCTTCCTTTTGCCTTCGGTATTCTACCCAGGGTACAAGCCTATTGGTTGGTGCCACTCACACCAGGGTGGATCTTCTTCCCCAGTAAATCCAGCCACACCAGAACTACACTAAACCCATCAGTGAACAACCCTCTCTCTCTCTCTCTCTCCAGCTTCCTCTTTCTCTTTCTTGGCTTTCCCCCTCATATTAGAGAAAATATAGGCATAAAATGCTAACAAACTACATGAAGGGTAAAACGATATGCATTATATTATTCTTGCAATTCTATGGATTTAAATTTCTCAAAACAAGAAACTTGGGAAAGGACTATAACTGACATGGACCCTATTAATAAAAAAAATTTGAACTCAAATGTGCACTTATTTATAAATCATACAAATATACTGTTCCAAGTAACATATTCTGTGCTTAGACTATCAAACACATGAAAAATTGAAAGCACTCCATGGCTTGAGTAAATATCTATTTTTAAAACAAAGTTACCTCCCATTACAACAAAGGGATTCCCCTGCACAGGCAAACAATCTCACTGCTGCTGAAAAACTATGGGGCAAAGTGGGAAGTTGCTGGGATGGGGATGCTGAATTCAAAGACTTGTATTAACAGAACAAGAGAAACATTCAGCCTTCCCGTGCCAAGTGGGCAAAACACCACAGTGGGCTATCTATGCAAGGTGATGGGACGCAGCTTGGAGAGCTAGAAGCAGGCTGAGTCGCGTCCTAATGAGAAGACTGTACTGCCAGGAATTTCTGAAAACTATGAGACTTTTATCACAATCCCGAGGGCTGCATGCACTCTTACTGTCAAAAAGAGCAAGAGCAAGAAATAGGGGTCAGAAGCAAGCCGTCGGCACAGAAGAGAAAGCCAGCGCAGCGGTAGGTGGATGTGGGGCAGGGAAAGACAAAATCGCTTTCATCTTTTTCTTGCTTGCTTGCTTGCTTGCTTTTTTCAGTACTAGATCAAGTCTTCTCACTGAGCAACATCCCAGCCCTTTTATTTTTTATTTTTCATTTTTCATTTTGAGACAAGGTCTTGCTAAATTGCTCAGCTGGGCTCAGACTTCTGGGATTACAGGTATAATGCTTCTGAGGGCACTTCTCTGAGCAGGACAGAAGTGGCTATGAGCACCATGGATCGATGGGCTACTGAGCCTCCAGAAAGGGAGGGAAAGAATTGTTAAATCTGGTTCATAATCCTCTTAAGGGCCACCAAAGGAAAGGTGGTGATTAAATTTAAAATCTGATGTCCTGGCTTCCCTGGAAGGTCCAAGTTTTCCAGCAGGTGGGTTTCAAGCCCTGCTGGCATTGCGTGGGGCACTCAGGATGGGGCAGGACAACACAGAGGGAATCAACAGAGGCTGTGCCCGCCTTGAGAACTCTGAAGTGTTAGAAGAGGCTGTCCGGTCTGGCAGAGGCGGCGCCTACCCTCTGTGGCCACAGTGAGCGCTCCCTTAAGAGAGCCAAGGCCTTGTCCCCAGCCTTTGCAAACTCAGAGCTTGGCTGTAACTGCTATTGGTTCAGAGCTTCACCGACTGCGCCGTGCATCCTCATCATGAGCCCCGTCTTCAGTGACCGTCCACGTCCCCTCTGTGTAAGCACAGCTCCGGGCTCCAGGGTGCCTGGGTGCCATCTGGGCCTCCCACTTCTGCTCCCCCCACAACAACTCCCAGTCAGGGTGGATCGACTACGGCTGGCTTCAGGGCTTCCACCCCTACTCCGCCACACCCCAGGGCCATTCTGCAGGCCTGAGGTGGGCACCGAGGACACGCCCCTCTGACATGAACCCACCCACTGTCCCCCATCAGGTGCGCTCCTCCGATTCAAAATATGTCCCTCCCAGGGCTGTGCCAGCCTCCCTTCTCTAGGGAAATGCACCTAATTCCAGGCTTTAGTCCTAAAGGTAGAAGGGCCTCCAGGGAAGGAAGCTGCGGACCGGGAGGGGAAAACGGGGCGGGAATGTGCCCACTCCACCTGTCTGCGGAGTGGCTTAACTTCCGAAGCTTCTTCCTACTGGTCAGTTTCCAGACTCAGAAACATTCCAATAGTCAGTTTGCTATGAGCTAGGATGCTATTTTCTGCTGGTTTGGGATATGCACATCTGCTGGGTGTGATGTGTGCATGTTAACTGACATATTACTGCCAGTGACGCACATGCGTGACATTTAAATACTTTTACTAAATCCCTGTACACCTTTCTTTCTTCTCTGCATTCACGAGAAGCTGAACACCTTGAATCCAGGAAATGTATCTCCTGACCTTTTACGCAGTTACGGACTCCAGCTCTTTTGTCCTTTCTGCCTCCCTTCCTGAGCACTGGGGATTAAGCCCAGTGCCTTAGCCTGGAGCCGCATATCCAGCCATTCTTTTATTTTGAGGCAGCATCTCTCTAAGTTGCCAAGTTACCCAGACTGGGCTTGAACTTACAATTCTCCTTCCTCAGCCTCTCAGAGTGCTGGGATTGCAGCTGTGTGCCCCTACCCTAGGTATACGCAGACACTTCTCCCAATCTAATCCCTCTCTGATAAACCCCTCTGTCATCTCTGTTCACACAGCTGCCCACACCTTGAAAAAACACATTTGTAGTTTCTGTCTGTACCATCACTCTTTCTAGACTGACATTTCACACATCATTGATGACTCTACCTGAAATATTAAAGACACAATACATTGACATAAAATTCTCATTTATGTAGTTCTCACATTTCCCCCACTACTCTAAGAAACAACAGGAACTTCTCGTCATTTCTCTCCTGGAATTTCCACTACAAGCCGTTCATCTTTTGCATAAACTTTGATAGTAACTGGACAAACGCAAGGAAGAGATAGAGTCTGGTGCAGCGGCACACACTTATAATCCCAGCACTCAGGAGGCTGAGGCAGGAGGATGGCCACAGGTTCAAGGCCAGCCTGGGCTACACAGCAAAACATTGTCTCAAAGAGGAGGAGGAGGAAGAGGGGCTGGGAAGGAGAAGGAGATGGAGGCACGCACTTGCCTTAAGCTCATTGGTGTCAGCCAGCCTGGCTCTGAGCTCAGTGTTGGACAGGCGGCAGGCACTCAGCTCCTTCTGCACCGCCTCCACCTTCTTCTCCAGCTTCCTGACGGTGAGATGGGCCTCATCCCTCTCCACAGCCAAGGCCGAGCGCAGCTGCTTCTCCCCCTCCAGCTGGGCTAGTTTCTGACGGAGGAGATTCATGTGCAGTTCTTTGCTCTCCAGCCTTTCTTTCTGAGTCTTTAACTGGTATGATATAAATAGGGATTTAAAAAGTAATAAGCAGTGAGTAAATATAAATGCATCACCCAGATAATGTCCATTTTTATCTACGTTTCGAGAAGACTGGGGTAGAAACCATGCAAGAAGGTCACCGGGCTCCTTTTCCTGATCACATTTCTTATTCATGTGTTTTCCAAGAATTAATTCTGAGGCTGCAAAGTTTTGAACAAAAGAGTCACAGGAAATGTGCAGAAGAATCAGCTTTCCACACCTGCTTCTCACCAACAGTATGTGCCTCATAACAGAAACGTGAAATGACTGTTAAAACTACACAAGTAGGTTTATCAAAATCAGAACACAGTAAGGCAGAGAGACAAAAATCTTCACCAACACTCGCTGGCACCAGTGTTTTCTGAAACAAAACAGGCCACCAATTAGAACTGCAACCCAGGTCTGCTAAACGTAACCCCCACAGGCTAAGCTGAGCGGCCACCACCGTGAAAGTGGAAATGCTCTTAAAGTGGGGTGCACTGAGGAGATATTGAAGAAACCTCTGTGTACATGTTTTAAATCTTAGAACTACAGGTGACATCAGGCAGGTTTTAGTTCTTTGAGGTCTTCATTACGTTCCTGCCCTACACTTTTACCCCGGCCATCAAACCTGCTGAGAGAAATGAGTGTAGTTTCAGAAAATGACAGTGGATTCCAAAAGAGGAAAGATCTTCCTGGGCTCCACCTGTCAAGATTGCTGAGCGCGTTGCTCTGTCTCCTGGTACCGGGAATCAAGTAGAAGCATAGAATGTCTGAGCTGAAGGCCTTCGGCTTCTCCCTGTTTACCTCCTGCACATGTGTGAAAAGTTAAAAGACTGGAGGACTTCCTGGGAGCCTGCTTGGAGTTCCTGGCCGCACAGTGCCAACCTGGTCCATGCCCAACTCCCTCTTTATCAAGGTTCTACTTCCCCCTAACATCTCTCCAACCAACCCTCTTCTTGACCTTCTTCACTGTGACTAATTCTGCTCTATTGCAAATTCACACTGGAAAGTTCTCTATACACGGGTGCTTTTAACAATTATATCATTCTTAAGAAAGAATAGTATTGAGTATTAAGAAAGAAAATCAGTTATCTGAGGAGGACTTTGGAAAAAAAATTGTAGCTCAATCTAGCATCCCGATTGGGTTGGTCTGCCTTCTTTCATAAAATATTTCTCCAGATTTAGTAAATTGGGGATCTTATATGAGCCAAGAGTTCAAAAATGGTGTTGATTAAAAATGAGCAATCATCAAGGTAGGTTTCATCACCATCTTGGTATAAGAAATAGAGAGGTATGTAATTTTCCCAGGCTCAACTAGCTTGGGAGACTCAAAACAGGAACCCAGATGTGACATTTACAGACTCTGCACTAGAACTCAAGCATAGACTTTTCTCGTAAGAACTATTATAAGAACACATCTGTGTTTTCCTTTTTCTTTCCCCAATACCAATAATTATATAACTAATAATTATATATTTCACTTTCATGTAGTCATTCATTTGGTCCCAACTGTTTCTAACTCTTTCTTTGAGTGAACAAAAAGTAAGCCCTTCTCGCTGTCCGCTTGCTAGTGCCATAGAGCATATAAATGCAGAAGCAGCAGGGTCTCCCCATCTTCTCTCAAAGCCATGGCCAAGCTTCATCTCCCAGCCTCCCTTTCCCCTAGGCTCAGAACGTGCCCTGGCCAGGGGTGAAAGAACAAGGTCACATAGCACATGCTGGGCACCTTCTTCAAAAGATATCTCTTCTGTGTTCTGCAAATCCCTCTTCCTCACCTGCTTCTTCTCCAGCCTTCTGCATGAGACAGAGATATAATGATTTCAGGCACCATATTGAACCAAGAGGCTAACGACCACTCCAGGAATGGGAACTAATGATCCGAGATGAGGCGAGTTTATAGAACAGAACAAAGCTGCTACACCAGCCCTGAGCTGCCCATCTCCAGAAACACATGTGGGATAAGAGAAACCTTCTGCTTCTTTCAGCCACTATTATTTGGGGCCACTATTACACACAGCGAAAATAACCTGAGATGACGCCAACCCTTCAGACTTGAAATGGAGACTTGTGCGCCATATAAGGCTAGGTGTAGCAGTACATATCTATAATCCCAGCACTCTGGGAGGCTGAGACAGGAAAATTGGAAATTTGAGTCTTGCCAGGACAACTCAACAAGACCCTGTCCAGAATATGGATTGCTGGGGATGTAGCTCATTATGAAGGCCCTGGGCTCAATACCCAACACCAAAAAAAAAGTCCTAAAAATATATCTTTTCAATGTGTTTTCTTGACACACTGATAAATATGGTAGAGGTCAACTGTTTTTCTCAGCTTTACAACATTTCAGTAACACCTACCTTTCTCTGTAAATTGTGGGCAATAGTCTTGTTTTCAATGACTGCGTTGCTCTCAAGGCGGACCAGCTGCTCTGTGCGAGCTAAAACTACATCTAGACGCATGTCAAAGCCAAGTTCAGCGGCCATCTGGTCCAGCTTCATTTTTTCTGAAAGCTGATCCAGAAATTTAAGATACTAAACAAAAATAAAAATGAGACACAAAAGTAAAGTTAATGTGGATCTCTCAGAATCTTCCTCTTTCTCCCAGGCTGACAGGTGGTTCTCTTTAAACCAAGCCTGGAGCCTGGACTCTGAGGCCAGGCCTTGGTGGTAAATTCCTGAACAACCCTAACCGTTTCATTCCCTGCCCTGATCCTTGTTCAAGTGTTCTTTCCTGTCCAGGTCAGTAACCTTGGTGTTCAATCCAATATGGTACATTCTTCTCAACCCTACCATAGGGAATCTGGCAACACCCCTGACTATGTCCTCATCTCTGCATTGGCAACATGGTGCTGCAGCTCCCAGGCTGATCCAGTGCCAGGCATCTGCCCATCTGCCACCTTCCAAAGGAGTTTTGCTCACCAGTTAGGCCCTGGCCTCACAGGTGGAAGCTGCCGCTCAACCAGCTACCATTCAACTCTGCCTATGCCACAGAGACAAACACAAAACAAACACTCCGTACTCACAAGATGTGAGTAACGTGGGCAGGTTTTCACAAATTAAGTTTACTGGTACATTTCAGATGTACATAATGACCACATTCATCACAGGGAATTTGTGCCCATACATGATATAACTATTCCTCCTTTTGTTCCCGATCCCCTTCCCTCCCTTCTGCCCATCTTCTCCTCCCTATTTACAAAGTGTTTCCATTTTATCCCGGCTTTTTAATCATTTTTTCTTTTTCTTGCTTTTCCCCTCCCCCACCCCAGTTTTTCTTCCATTTGGAACAATTTCTTCCCATTTCACAATATCTGTTGTACATGTTGACCCTTATTTATTCTTTCAGTTTCTCGCACTGGGGAAACAATGTGATGTTTATACATGTGAGTCTGATTTATTTCACTTGAGGATATGAGCTCAAGTTGCATTCATGTACCTACAAATGCCTCACACTTATCCTTCTTTATGGCCGAGTAGTATTCTATTCTATTAAAAAAAATCCACATCCTCTTTATCCATTCCTTGGTTGGTGAGCATCTGGGTTGTTTCCAAGATTTAACTGTTACAAACTGTACTGCTATAAACATAGGTACACATAGATTGCTGTGATATGATGTTTTTAGCTCTTCTGGGAAGATACCCAGAAGGGGAACCTTGTGGGTTTTCTTAAGTTACAATGCTTTCAAAAAGTCCTTAAATGTGTTTAATGTCAACCTTGCACAGTAGCACACATCTGTAATCCCAGCCACTCAGGAAGCTGAGGCAGGAGTATCATAAAATCAAGACCAGGTTAGGCAACTTAATGAGACCTTGTTTCAAATTAACTCAATAAAATGGAAAGGGTTTGGCATGTAGTTCCATGGTAGAACCCTTGCGTAACGTATGTGAGAAAAAAAAAAAAACTTGCACGAGGTCCTGGGTTCTACCCTCAGTACTTCAAAAAAAGTGTTTAATGTATCAAAGTTAAATGAACAGCATGCTAAAATAGAGTTCTGTGAAAGAAGTCAGGGTCCATCATTTAACCAGCTTAGAGTTATTTCCTCCACTGGGATTCTGAGGCTTACCTGGCTGTGCCCAGACCCAGAATAATGCTTACCAAGTACTCGCTAGCTGAGCAAATCAATCAGTGAGCTCTGTGTAGCACAACTGCATGCTTTGGGTCCTTTGATCTTTTCTTCTCATGCCGATCACTTCTCATCCACCTGCATTTGCAGGCAATTAAATGCCTAAATAAGCATAATTTCCTGTGGGTCTAAGCATATCAGCTTAAAGCTTGGAACTATCTAGATTTCCGTTGTCACGATGAAATTATCAGTAAGTGTGTATTTTCCAATTTTGTTAAACAGCATCCATATAAATACCATTTAATCTCTTGTTTGTAAGTCACTGTCATTACAAACACTGCATGCTGCATTGTGTCTCAGTGCCATAGGTTGCTTTTACCGGTGTGTCATGAGGTTATTGCTTCCTAACACCGGGCCAGCTCTCCCTCTGGGATTTTTAATTTCTTGTAGTGTCTGTAAGTGACTTAGCCGCTATCACTATGTTTTACATAATAGTTGGTGCCTTTTATGTGGAGCTGTAAGAGCCCCTTTACTGCATTTCTACATGGGACACAGCCACTTTGCCTGTGAGGATCTACAACAAGCCAAGACCCCACAGAGAATGAGTCTATTTCAAGGATCTCAGCTATGCCTCAGATTTCAGCTGCTAGAAGCATTTAACTTCATAGAACCAAAGGAGGTTGAATCACTGCTTGGCATGAATAAAGAAATGGAGGCTTCGACTGTGTTTTGTGCTAGCCTAGATTGCCTGCATTTAGAATTTAATCTTCACACAACTTTGTTTTTCAGTTTTACAAGATACCCGCCCTTGTTAGGATGTGCACTTTGCATGCAATTATCTGTGGAAAAGTCACTGTAGACAGAATTAGCTCATATAATGTGCTTTCATAACTGGGAGTTAATTTGGCATAATCTCAATTAAAATTAGTGATTCATTTATATGAAGGAAGAGAAACCAATCCACCTGAAATTCTTCCCTTTGGAATATTTTTTTTCTATAATACAAATAATATTTACCAACTTTTTCTCTAGACTTTATAGACAGGAAAAAGCAATTAAAAAAGATTTTTCTTAAGAAAACAAAGAGACAATAGAAGATAAATGGAAACAAAGATTTTATAGGTGAGGAGGAGGAGAGTTGAAGGGAGGGGGGAGAAAAGAAGATTCAAGATATGTTACATACAGGCACAAACTCCCTACTATGAATGTGATCATTATATCTTTATCAAAAGTGTATCAATAAAGTTAATTTTGAAAAAAGATTTCCCTTAACCCCAGGTATAACTAGGTATAAGTCACCATGGATGAAAAGTGCCACGACAAGCCATGGTATGGTGGCACACACCTGTAATCCCACCACTCTCAGAGGCAGAGGCAGGAAGGTCACAAGCTCAAACCCAGCCTGGGCAATTTAATGCCTTAGAAAGTCCCTGTCTCAGAAATTAGAAGTGAAAAGGGCTGGAGATGTAGCTCAGTGCAAAGGCCTTGGTATCAATCCCCAGGACCACTGAAAGGAGAAAATATATGCACTGCGACGGAAGCGAGCACCTGCTGCTTGGGGAGCGTGCACGAGCAGAGCAGAGTCTCCAGGAGCACACCCAGGAGAGGCAACGTCTGTGCTACGCCTTGCAGAGATGGCTGTTACCAGGTGGAAGGAGAACATTCTATCAGAAGGAAGAGCTGCAGCGAGGCCAGAAGAGCATTGCTACAGATTGGAATGTGGGTGTCTTCAGGCTCAGCGTTTACCACACACCCTGCCAGCATCCTGCTTGTCCCTGAAATCTGTGTTTGTCCTCATTGGCTAGAAAGATGTTAGGGAAGAAGAAATGGGAGGGGAACTAGGCGGCATGCCCCATGTGAGGCCACAGTAAAGGAAGGAATCTGAACTTGACCCTGAGCGCCACGGAGAGCATCATCCACCCAATTTTCAGACAGGAGGTGAGATCGGACATGGGACTTATGAAGACCTCTCTTGCAGCTGTAAAGGGCAAGCCCCAGGTTCAGTGAGCAGGCTGAGGAGGCCTGTGAAAAGGCTCTCCCTGGGCTCCACACTAATTAGACGATGCTCAGAGCCAGAGCCCCCCTACTGATCTAGACACAAGGTGGGTGACGGTGGAGGCACAGTGAGGAGACAGGACGGCACTGACCACTAAGGCACTGGTTGGAGAAAGGGAAGAGGTGGGAAAGGCTGGAGTAAGTGGAGGCAGACTGCCACCATCACTGAAGCAGGTCAGGCATAGATGAGGGCAGGTCACTTCAGCCCTGGATATGTCTAGCTCTTCAGGGACCGTCTAGGTGGGGCTGTCCAAATTACATATCACACTCAATTGTGGCATTTCTTTTCAAAATCAAAAGCAACACACGCCTTCACATATAATGGAAAGAAAAACTCCACTGTTATGGTTTGTGTCTGGATGTCCTCCCAAAGGCTCATGCAGTCATGGGGCGGGCTTCTAGAGTTTATGATTGATTCATGGGTGTGAGTGCTACACCTGCCCTGGGGCGGGTAGTTTGCACATGTAAGGGAGAGAAAGAGGCTGCTTGCCACCACTCCTCCATTTGGCTCTTGCTGTTTTTTGCTATCTTCAGCCACCAGGAGCAGTTGCCCTCTGCCATGTGCCACCCTGCCTTGGAGCCAGCCAAGCATGGACTGAAACCTCCACAGACTGTGAGCTAAATAAACCTTTCCTGCCTTAATTCTGAGTGTCAGGTATTTTGTCTCAGCAATGAGAGAAAAGTAACCAAGACATCCATCCTCTCCTATTTCCCAAATCTATTCCCTGAGTGGCAGAACTACTACCTGATCCACAACCTTACTATCTTCTTGTGTGGACTACTCTAAGAATCTCCAGACCAGCCCCCTGCCTCTGGCCTGCATGGCCTCTGAGCCAGTCTACTTTCTAAGCCAGGAAACACTTTTACTCAAAACCCTTCCTCAGCTTCCCAGTACCTACAGGATGAAAGCACAGTGGTTTGCCTGGCCTGGCCTGATTGTTCCCACCAGCCGCCAGCGCTGCCCCAGCCGCTGGCCTCACCAAAGCATCAGCCTCCAGCTCCTCGTTTCTCTTGCTTCCAAGGCCGTCTTGTCCACCTCCATTCCTCCTTTTTCAGGCAGTTCCCTCATCTGCCTTCCTACCTCTTCTGCCTGACCTGTTCCTGTTTCTTTAAGGCCTGTGTTGGTTACTTTTCTCTCATTGCTGAGACAAAATACCTTCCCAGAATTAAGGAAGGAAGAGTTTATTTAGCTCACAGTTTATGGAGGTTTCAATCCATACTCACCTGGCTCCAAGGCAGGGTGGCACATGGCAGAGGGCAACAGTTCATGGTTGTGGAAAACAGCAAAAGCAGAAAGCGAAAAAAGGGGAGGAATGACAGACAGCAAGCCTCTTCCCCTCCCTTATACTGTATGCAGGTTCCCACACCAGGGTGGGTGTAACGCTCATACCCATAATCTCAGCATTGGACACCATGAATCAATCATAAATTCTAGAAGCTCATTCCATGACTGCATGAGGCTTTGGGGGGACATCTAGATACAAACCATAACATTCCATCCCTGGTCCCTCCATGTATATCCTTTTATGCAAAAGGAATTTTAGTCCATCTCTAAGAGTTGCCAAAGTCCTAACAGTTTCAGCACTGCTGAGAAGTCCAAGTCTCCTCCAAGATCTAAAGCAAACTCTTAGCTGGGAGCCCCTATACAAATGAAAAGTTAAACACTTCCAACATTCAATGGCACAAGATAAGCACTACCATTCCAAAAAGTACACACATGAGGATACAAAGCATTGGGACTAAAACAAGTCCAACACCCAGCAGGGAAAACATTAAGCCCTGTAGTGCCATGTGCAACATCCAAGGCAATCTGTGGCAAATTATGAGTTCCACATGGCTCTGCCTCTATGGCACTTCTGCTGGCTCTAGCTCCCACGGCTTCTCACTTGGGTCCACTTTGCTCCCTCCTTGCAGCTTTCCTCAGACAGTCCACATTCCTGGCTTTTCCGCACTTCTAGGATCTCCACTGCTCCTTCACGTCACACTGACAGCTTCACATGCTGCCCTCACACTGCCTGGCCTCCCAGGCCTTCTGAAATCTAGATGGAAGCCTTCTTAACCTCAGAACTCTTGCATTCTCTATGCGCCTAAAACCAGCGCCATGCAGATGATGCCAAGAGCTGCTGCCATGACCTGTAGCCAGGTTTTCTTCTCTCTTGGCTGTAGGAGTTGAGTGCCTGGATTGCTAAACACTCTGAACTTCACTCTAAGGAATAAATTTTCCATGTTGCCACCATTCTGGAACCTGGTGTGGCCACCACCACCATTCTGGAACATGGTGCTCTGTGGCTATCTCCTCAAAGCAAAGTCTTTCACTTTTGCAAGTTTGAGGCCACAAAGGGTAGAGACTTGCTGCTTCTTGTGATGCCCTCAAGCCATCTTTTATATTCTCCTGTTCCTTCTCAGCAATGGAGATCTCCTCAGCTCTATCTTTGCAGCCCACAGCTTTACTGGAGCTTCCTTTCTGGCCAAACTCATATTTTTTAAATCATCCTGCTGGGCTCTTTGATCTTGATTCACAACATAAATCTGGTTAAAAGCCCCCAACAATAGCCATGCCATTGCCCCAACATTTGGCTGTCTTGAAATGTGTTCTGCTAGATTAATTAGTCTGCCACCCTTAATCTCAGTCTTAAGCAAAGTCTCTGGACATGAGCAAAATGCAAACTTTCTGCCAAGCCATAACATCACACCATAATCTGGACTCCAGCAACAAATGAAGTCCTTCCCAGCACAAACCTCCTGAGCCTGGTGTTTACCAGCAGCATTTCTATCAGCCTTCTGGTTTTCTGAGCTCTGACCAGAATCTGTCATACAGAACAGCCCAAGGTATTCCAGCATTTCTTTTTCAGGTGAAATCTCTGAACCTTTTCAAGCACTTCTCACCAGCCATTTCCAAAGGCTCTTGCACCACGTGGTCAGGTATAGTCATAGCAATGACCCCACTTCTCTGGTACCAAATTATGTCTTAGTTTGGGGTTCCTACAAAGGGCACAAGATAATACAGGACACATATTTTATAAGATTATTTATAATAGTTACCCAAGGAATCACATACAAAGAGAGTGCAGGAAATCTGTCCTCACACTAAAGACTAAAGAATCCACCTCAGGGTCTAGATCCCATGATAATGTCCTGCATGAATCCAGCTGAAGACCTACAGCCCATAACAATGTCCCCCATGAGTCCAACTGGAGGCCTAGAGCCCATGACAATGTCTCATGCTGACATGTTTCATGGATCTGTGCTGGGAAGGCCAAAAGGTCAGTAGTGGAAGCGAGAACATCTGTGCCAGTGGGATGAGGGATCTGAGCTAGCAGGCTGAGGGGTCTGCACTGGAGCCAGGAAGCAATGCTCAAAGTAAGAACCAGAGTTCCCCTGAAAATTACCACAGCCATCCTCAGAGACCTGAGGTCTCAAGCTCCTCTGATGATGAGAACAGCCGGGCTCCTGTCAGGAAAACCAACACCACAAACCTTTCCAAGGCTTCTCCAGGAGATTGAGCAGTGCACCATCTTCCCCTCCAGAGCCAGAAAGCGATGCTCAAAGTGAGGACCAGAGCTTCCCCAAAGTGAACCGAAGTTATTCTCAGTGAAAGCAAGGTCCCAAGCTCCTCAGATGATGAGAATAGCCGAGTTCATCAGGAAAGCAGCATGCCGAGCTCCTCCAAGAGAGCAGCTCCCTGCAGCTTCTAGCAGCACCCAACAGCTTCTTAGCTCCCAACAGCCCCTCTCAGCTCCCAGCAGCCTCTTATGCCGCTGGCCACAGTCCTCGGGTGGGACCCCCACACCCAGAACCATGCTGCTTCGGTTCAGCTGGGGGTTACAAGTTGACCACCAGTTGTCACTCCACCACAAGGCCCCTGTCAATTATTGCCTCTTCTGTGAAGAAGCCTCCTCTCCTCTCTCTCTCTCTCTCACACACACACACACAGAAACCAGAGAGGAGTCATTCACCCTTTCTCCAAGTCCCTTCCACACTTTCCACCTGCTGGCTGGACCAGAGCTGTGTTGATCTACCTGTCAGTCCCTGGGCTGATTTGCAGACCTTTCCCACAGGGTCGCATGCCTACCCTCAGTGCAGCATGGGGCTTCCTGGGTTATTTTTAACTCTAGAAGAATTAAAGGGAGCCTGAAGACTACAGATTTTTTATCTAAGTGTGTTTTACGTGCCAAATTCTGCATCTGCGTTCTCAGTGTCATTTGCTTCTTTCTCTCCTCCTACCCTCTGTGCCACAGACTCACAGCCCACGAGCCCTCACCTCCCCACCCTGCTACCACAAGCTGTCTTTGACGCTGTATGTTACAGCTGCTGCCTTGTGCCTTTTTCATTGCCCAGATTTCACAGTGGTCTACTTGTGAGCCTGTGTTCCTCCTGCTTCTAGTCAACCCTCAGCCCAGAGCAAGCAAGTTCCCTTCTCCACCCTACAAACCTGTGTCTTGAAGGCCACAGAGGATCTGCACACATTCAGGGCGGGCATCTCTCCTCTCTGCCCCTCTCCTCTCCCCCCACCCCCGGCTCCTCTCCTCTTGCCTCCCACTGAGTTGGAAACACCACCATTTGTAAGGGTCTCCACCCTTCAGTCTCAGCCTCACAGCAATGAAAAGCTGACTGACGCTACACCTAACGACTTTAAAGGAATTAATGGGAACTGAGGAAGATCCAAACAGGAAGAGACTCAGCGTTCCTGGAAATTCATTCATGACCCAGGATACATTCAGTGTAAGGACTGCAACACCCAGAACATTCTCAAGTCAAGTTCTGAATGGCCCAGAAGCTTCCACCCAGGGGCACAGCCTCAGGTTCTTACTTTTTGTTTCTCAAAATTCAAGTTGTCTCGCATAACTTCTCCAGAAACCAGCTCTCCCTCCAGGTCTGTCAGCTGGCCCTGAAGAGCCTCCAACTTGTTTTCTGCTTTTTGGGCCCTCTGTAGAGTTTTCTGGTGAGACTCAGACTCCTTTCCCAACTGTTCAGCAAGCTCAGAGACTTCAGATTCAAGCTGGGAGACCATCTGGAAATGAAGACACAGTACAAGGATAAGCCTTGTTTTAGATGCCACAAAGTGTTAAAATCTAGCTCTCAGCCTGAGTAGCATAACTACTTCTCACACCCACTTCCAGATTTTTTGTAAAAATTAAATTTAAAAAATAGGTCACTGATAGCTGTATTTCCTTCTGGTTTTGCTTCTGGTTGAAATAAATCTACATTCATTATCTAATGAAATGTTCTGGGCTAATATTTTTTATTTTATGTAATTTCTTCAACAGACTAATCAATAAATAAAAATTTACTTACCTCCAAAACTGTCATTAATTTCAAAGCTTAGTTAGAAAAAAGAATTAAGACAATAAATATTTCCAAATCTACAGAGGAATAGTTTGCCAAAAAAAAACCTGCTTCACCACATACAGTTGATTAAAGATTATATAGTGAATTGATCTTGATGACCTTAATGGGAATTCCAGTGCAGAAACATTTTTTTCAAAGTAAAAGCACAAAAACATATTAACAAACAGACACAAAGTAGCATAAGAAATAGTACAATCAAAACTGATTTACAGACACGGTGACTTGGACTCAACAATGGTTGTTGCTTTACCTATTGATATCTTCGAAGTGTATATTCACGAACACAGATACAGACATGCAAAATTGGTCAAACAATTAATCATCTCCACAACAGAAAAAAAAAAAAAGAAAAGAAACCGGAAAGCATTAACAAAAAGGCACAAAGTAGTACAATAACAGTAAGATCAGAATTGAATTATAGAAAAGCAACAGAAAACCAACAATAGTTGCTGCTTTACATATTGATATCTTCAAAGTGTGTGCTCAGGATAACACATACAGATAGACAAGATTGATCGAATAACCCGTCATCAACTATTCCTTGGCATTAAGTGATATAATACAATAGTACAACCATGTTAGCCCTCCTGCACATATGTATATACATATATACATACATACATTTTTGCCTCTTTCTTTTCTCCTTTCCCTCGTCCCATCTGTTCTTTGCTTTGAAACAGATTGCCTTCATGTCTCTTAGTTTATATTCCCACCCTCAGGTTCTTACACCAGTGATACAATACGTTGCTCGCTCATGTACCGCTGATTTACTTCACTTATGAGTATGGACTCCAGTTTTGACCACTTGCCTACAAAGTCCCCAAAACTGTCTTTCTTTATAGCTGAATAATATTCCATTGTATAAAAATGCCACAATTTTTTAATCCAGTCTTCTGTGGATGGACACTTGGGTTGCTTCCACATTTTAGCTATTACAAATTGTGCTGCTATAAGCATGGGTGCACATATATCAGAGTGATATGATGTTTTCAGATCTTCTGGGAAAATACCCAGAAGAGGAATAGCTGGTTTAAATGGAACCTCTAGACCTAATTTGCGGAGAAATCTCCAAACGGCTCTCCACAATGGTTGCACCAGTCTGCATTCCCACCAGCAGTGTAATAGAGTCCCTATTTCTCCACAGCCTCGCCAG
>PVLD010013205.1:0-50931 GCA_004027595.1 Dinomys branickii | reverse complement strand
TCATACTTGAAATTCATATGGGCATTAATTGAATAAAAAGAGCTGTGGAGACGAAAAAAGTCATGTGGTTTGTTTTAGGCATTATTCCCTACATTCAAATGTCCTGGGGCAAGTGTAAGCTTGCCCAAAACCTGTAAGCTTAGCTCAAAAACTTGAAAGAAAGTCAAGTTTGCAGGTGTGTAGTAGTGATGTGGTAGGTACTGATTAGGTTAAGGGAGGAGATGGGGTCACACTGGCAACAGATCACACAGAGCCTCTTGTGGCCAACTTTTAGCATTTTGACACTTACTCAAAGAGCAATGGAAAGGCATTGAATTATTTCTGAAAGACAATGACGTTAAATTGAGGGTACTCTATCAAGTAGGGCTTTTATTTGCAAATAAGCCAGTCTACTTTAACTAGTTTACACAGGAAACATTATGTAACATATGAACTAGTTTAAAGAGTAAACTTAAATGAAGGATATGAGGTAGATTAAAGAGAAAAATGAAATGATTTTTAAAAATTACAGTAGGAGAGCCAGGATATACAGCCAGGGGCTACAGAGTTATTCTGTTAGAGAGATGACTAGCACTCGGGCTATGAAAAGGGGTGAAGATTTACATCACAGATACCAGCTACAAGACGCTAGTAACATAACCTCGACCTGAGCTGTCCTAGAATATAGATGCGCATACATTATATTACTCTCCCTCTAAAAAAGATTTTGTCCAGTTTATGTCATTGCCTTCTAAATTAGTATCTTCAAGGATATGTCTGTTAGGTCATATGCCTTCTAACTTAGGAAATATGGCCTTTTAGAGTTGGGAATTTCTGGTTTTACAAATAAACAAACAAACAGAAATCATTTAAAGTTCCTGCATAACCAAAATGCTGCAAATGTCCAAAAACTTTCTAGAAGTCATTAAATTTTTGAATAAAAGAAACCCATTATTAGAGCTACATTTTAGGAACATTAAGTCTAGTGATTATGTGAAGCCCAGTGAATATGAAATCTGTTCTGTGGCTTTTGCAATGTTCGGGGGCGGCAGTGAGTACCCAGGATTGGTAATAGAAAAACCTGACATATATGCAAAACATTTTGGGCAAGAAAATTTATATCACACTTTCAAAATGAGAAAGGTTATAAATGACTCTCAATTTCCAAACCACTAAGACTCTGAAAATAGGGAAATCTGTAAGAAAACAAGGAATGTAGAGGTGCTCTTCGCATGTCCAAACAAAGGCTCCAGCGGACAATTGGAGGTAAGTTTATTGATGCTGAGAGGGAGATAAGGTCTGGAAAATAGACACTGTTGCTGTTTTTAAAGATGGCAGAGCCATTTTCTTCAGTGATGTTAACTTCTATATTCTGAAAGTTCAGATAGTGTAACTCTTAGGGTCGCCGAACCCTTTACTTATTCAACACCGAGGCTTGTGAGTAGTTTGTCTGATGTGTCAGGGTGCACCGAATAAACACAGTATTGTTTGGCTGTGGTTGGCCTCTTTTCATCACCAACACATGCTTTAGATCTCTCTCCCACACCTTGGTCCATGTATGGAGCAGCCCGGTAGAAAGTGCTTAGGCGGTGAACGTGCGTATATGAAGCTCATAGACGGAGTGGTTTCAAGATAGACATGGAGGACTCAGTCAATCAGATTGTGGTAAATGGATGACTGTTTGAGGAGTTACAGGCAATTTTTGCAGAGCATTATACAGACACCATGTGACCATGAAACACTAGGCTGATTGTGTGCAAATGCTTAACTTGTTTCACTGTTTTATCATCTTCTAAGGTGCAAATAGATCTCATTTCTCAGTCTCTACTGAAAACAGTTACATCCATATGACCATATTTTGACTGATAGAACATGAATGGAAATTACAGTGTCCTGCTTTTAGGCTTGGGTCATATAAATCTCCCTGATTTCCGATCTGCTTTGTTCTCTTCCATAATTTAGTTAGGAGAAGAGGGTGACTGTGTATTAGTCACTTTTGCCGTTGATGGCACAACGCATCCAACACATGCAACTTAAAAGCTCACGATTTTCCAAGGATTCGGGCCGTGGTCATCTGGCTCCAAGGCATGAAGGAAGCAGCATGGGGATAGAGCATGGGGCAGAAGGGCTGCTCATCTCCTCACAGCACACTGGGTTATGCTCTCATCCATGGGTGAAACCACTGACAAGTGTAGCACCCCCTGTTCCTGTCATCTTGGAAAAGCCCCACCGTTAACCGCATGAACCCTGTGGAAGACACTGTAGATCTATATCGTAGTACATTACAAACCATCTGTTGGAGACCAGGAGACCAAAGGGGAAAATTAAACTTTGGAGATATAACATGTGTATAGAACTTGCTTCCCCACAAAGAATGAACAGTTAGGATTTAATTTAATCTCTTGCTAATAAATTGCTTCTAGTTAATATTCAACCCATAGTTTATAAATTGTGTGTAGATTAGAATGACCTGTATCCTACAAGGCCTAAAAATAAGTCATTTTTTTTTACATCTATATTTTCCTTCATTCAAATGCCAAGGAATTTATATTATATTTTTAAAAATATTGTTGAACCAGGTATGGTGGTGCGTATTTATAATCCCAGCACTAAGGAGGCTGAGGCAGGTGGATTCCTGAGTCTGAGGTCAACCTGGGCTATCTAGTGAGTTCAAGGGTATTTTGAATGACATAGAAACACCCTATCTACCTAAAAAATGTATTATTGAGTGCTAGATTAGTAATTTTGTCCAATAGAAGAACTGTTCTAGAAATTAAGGAATATGTATTTTGAAAAAAATTAGTTTGAGCTCGGTGCTGTAACAGTCTTAAATGTCTGGATGGAGTTACCATATTAAAACCACAGTGAGATAATACTGTATAGAGAGAATTGTATAAATTATAAAAAGACTGTCGCATTGTGGTGGAGGTGAGGAGCAGCTAGCACTTTTAATACTGCTATGAGAATATAGAATGATGTATCTACTGTGAAAAACTGGCAGTTTAGTTGTTTCATAAAATACATTTTCTTTTACCCATAGACAGAGGAACGACATTCTAAGTATCATCCAAATAATATCATTAGAACCCTTCCTTGTTCAATAACATGCATATGAAATGGAAATACTCTCATATATTCTATGAGATTATATATATGCAGTTTTTTATCTATATATATATATATATAGAGAGAGATTATATAATTGGAGCAACTGCCTTTAGACAGCTCTTCTTTAGCAAATGGCACAGGGAGGTTTCTGAAATGACAAAAACATCCTACTTCCTACCGTATGTGTGGATATATGCAAAACTGACTGAATGGTATGGTTAGGCTCTGTGTATTCCATAACTTGTAAACCAGGCCTCAGTTGAAATACAAATAGCAAACTAAATGTGTAGACTTTAAAAAAACTAAGTATAAAATTCTGAGATTTGGAAGAACCATAACTATTTCACCAAACAATAATTTATCTTTAAACTGATAATGGGGTCACAACTCTGCCCAAACGACTAGAGTTTTTTCTAGCCAAATATGAAAATACGAAATTCAGAGAATAAATTTTTGATAGTTTATGTGAACTTCTAATCCATGCGTAATTTTATTTTTGTTTTTGCAGTAGTCAGCTTTCTCATCACTTACATGCATTACCTGACACCTATAACTTAAAGGAAGAAAGGTTTAACTTAACTCACAGTGTCAGGAGACTTAGTACACAGCCAACAGGATCCACATAAGGAACATTGAGAAGGGCATGGCAGAGAAAAGATGCTTATTTCAGGGCAGCAGGGAAACAGATCATGAACAGTGCCCAAAATAAATGGGTGAGGAGCTATGTAGAATTCCCAAGGCCATGCCTCTATGACATGCGGAGACAGACCCAGGAGCATACTTTACAAATCAGTTGGGTGTTTCATAGTCCAGTGAATTTGATAGATTTAACTGTCATAATCTTAATTCCATTAATTTTCAGAATTCAGCTTGAAATTTTATTTGATCTTTAACTTCTCTCTGGGAATTTGATGATGTCAAGGAGCTTATGTTCACATTTGGGACATCGATATAGTGCGATTCTTTTCTTCATTGGATCATCTTCACCCTTTTAATCATATAGATAGCCTGGCATTCTTTTCTTCAAATTTTATTGAAGACTTGCTCACATGCTCTGTTGTATAATATGGCCTGATATAATTCAGGATGAGAAAAACAGGGATTGCACTTGCTATCTTATGCAGAACCTTCTAGTCAAATTTGACACTGCCGGAGGAACATCAAATTGGAGAGACTTGCTATGCTCCACACTCTTCATAGTTATAATGAATGGGCCAGGGATTAGGAGGACCAGACCATTAACTTCTTGTATATAACTAGGTCTCATTTTCAATCTTTGCAAAAGTACTTTTGTTCTCTATCTGCAGGTGAGTGTCTTATGTTTTGGTTCAGAATTTGGGTAAGGTGGGGATGCAGATATTTGGGTCAGGTGGAGACATAGGTGTTTCTTTAGAGATGGTATTTAAAATTGGTAATACTTAAACTGAGATTTAAATAGAAAGAAAATGACATTTAAACAGAAATAAAAGACAGAGCAAAGGAAGACAATTACAAAGGCAATTTTAGAATATATTATTTATAAAAGATACAAAAGAATAAAAGGATGCAGTGGATTAAATACAGGGTATATGAGAGACCAGGCACTATAGGAGGACAGAGACACCAAAGCAGAAGCTTCAGAAATGTTGCATCATCTGGGTCAATAATGCAGAGCCTTTAGAGGGTGACAAGTGATAAAAGTAGCTCTGTGTTCTGGGGTCCCATCCATTCCAAGGTGTACAGCAATCTCCAAAGAGCCTGGAAATACATTACGTTGTGTATTGCAAGAATGTAGCCACTATTAGACTAGGTCCAAGTTCATTGAGGGATAAAACTACTCACCCTTCATTCTGTATACTCAGACCCTGTTGACCCTGAGTAATGTATGTATGAAATAAATGTTCCTACTGTTCTTTAGCACTATCTTCAGTGAATACTTTCCCTCTACTTATTGTATAAGGTGAAAGGCAAAGTCCATCACCAAGGTCACCAAGTTGTTAATGCTAGAGCACTATTTCTTTCACTGGTATTATGCTTTGTTTAGAAGATGCTCAAGTCTTAACTTTCTCATCTCCTTTTAATATTTTTTCACATCAATTTCATAATAAACTTCATAATAAGACCTATCATGGCCAATCCATTTAAAAACATAGTTTATTTTCTAAGCACTCACCCTATTTTATCACTCTTCATAGCACTTAAATTCTTCTAATTTCTTATTACACTCACATATTTGTTACTTTTCTAGTTTGTTGTTAATCCAGAATGAGAGCTTGCAAGCGCTCCTTTTCCCGACTTTGTTCACAGATACATTCCAGATGCTTTCAAAAGTGACGGGCATTCAGGGGATATTTTAAAACATGTATTCTTGAATAAATTTAAAGTTATAGCTCTCTAAAGCACAATAAATTAAAATTTTGAAAAACTTTCTTCAAGTCACAAAGTTTGAGAAAGTATATAGTTCTAGCTTGTTTTTGCTTTTGAATAGTATGAAATTTCTGCATCCACTCAATGGGTGAAATATTAGCTGTAACTACTACTTCATCGCACAGAGAGCTATTTAGCAGAAAATGACTCTAAAACATAATATATGTTAACATATGTAAAGTGGATAGTAACTGATTATCAAAACATTATTCATACATGTGTGACTTTAATTAGGATGCTATGATAGATACATTATGAATTTTCATGAAGAAAAAAAGCCAGCATCTGGACTTAAAACTACACATAGAAAAAATGTAGATTTCTCTTCCTTTCCTAGAGTTTATAAAACCTAATTTCATTCAGAGAGAATTTATTTGGGTATAACAAAATGAAACTCCAATGTCAATAAACTTTCACCACCAATTTAATATTGGTGATTTAATACCTGCAAAAAAGTAATGCCCTGTCCTTTATTTTCTCATAGAACCATAAAATGAAAATAATTCTTCTGTGTTCCTGGTTTGCACATGTACTTTTAAAAGCTCATACACTTTACAAATATATTTATCTAACATCATACAGCCTCTTTGTTTCTTTCAAATTATTATCAGCTATAAACTTTTCTCAGTTTGATTTGTTAATATCAAACATACTTCAAGAAACATTTTTCTGCCATATGAATAAATAGGTGTGAAGAGATAATAATTTTATATTGATCCTTCCAAAAATATTCTTTCATGTGTAAACAGGTTTTTGCAATTTTGTAAATGTGCTGAGTGTGGTGGCACACACCTGTAATCTCAGCACTCAGGAGGCTGAGGCAGGAGGATTATTGCAAGTTTGAGAGCGACCTGGGCTACAGATTGAGTTCAAGCCCAGCCTGAACTGCATAGTGAGACCTTGTCTCAAAAAACAAAAACAAAACAAAGCAATTTTGTAAATGCATATGTAAATGATAACTATTTGTAATTCATCTGTATTTCCTTTTAGCGCCTATGGCACCTATATATTGTATAATAAATAATTACTAAGCATCTCTCACTGTATCTTTATCATCTGCCCAAGAATTTTGCTATCATCCAGAAAACAATAACTTACTGAAGGATTTTTATTTCCCTTTTTACTATGAAACATAAGACAATCACTTAAAATATTTCTTTGACTCAAAAATTAGAAATTGAAATAAATTCTACCTATTCAATGCAAATAGCTATTGATATCTATACCAAAAATTACAAATGGGTCATTAAATGTTTATATATGATTTTGATCACTGAAAGTCATATATGTACACACAGTATGTAGGCATACAGATACATGTATGTATATATCGAACTATTTGTCATGTAGTGTGGTAGAAGCATTAGCGTGTGCTTTCCTAACATTTTTAAAAGCATCATTCTCTTTGAATTATAGATGTAGGGGTAACCCATTTGGGCCCCCCTTCCGTCCATCTCTTGGAAAGAAGCTTTCTTTCTCTCAATAAATATATTCTGCTCGTAACCTCTGTTGTTCCTAAAATTCATTCTTCGATTTTAGTGAATTATAGATGTAAAAATTGAGGCTTAGAGTAGTATGAGGAATTGTCAAAGTCTTCCCGGCAATAAAATTAAAGTTGAGTTCTAAATACAAGTCTTTAGCATATTACAAATTCAATTGTCTTTCCAAAGTCACAAAGCTGAACCCTCATATGCCTACTCCACCTTCGGAGAAGCAGGTGTTGCTGTGTGTAATAGAGACGTACTTTACACACTAGTGCATAACAGAGCAGCCTCCGCAGACAGGTCAGCACCTCCAAGTGAACGCACAGCAGTGTGCTGAACCCGCTTGCTTGATTTGATGTCCTAGAAGGAAAGAGAGGTGCATTTCAGCCCTTTCCAATATGGCTTCTATGTGGGACAGAAAAATATGCTCATTATTTTTCATGACAGGAAGAATCAGATAATCTTAATTTATCATCTATTTCTTTGTATTAATTCTTGTACACATAATTACATATGAGTCGGTGACATTTTTATCACTTGGCAATACCAAAAATAAACACTCAGTCTACATTCAACCTTAGGTTATTCAATATTTATGATGTGTTAAGGTTGTGTATGATATTCAAATATATACTTTAGTGAGTCAAGACTGTATGGTGATTTTTCTCTAAAACTGAGGCCAGCAGGTCCGCTAAAGAGCTCCCTCCAAACACTGTGAATTGCACTGCTGATTTCAAATGAGTTTCTATCAGAGGGTTCAAGCATATTTTCTTTTGACTCTTTGGCATCTCTGATTTTACTGCACTTTCAGGAATTAAGGAAATCAAGTGGAATGCTCATTTGTATGTGTTTTCTCCATAAATAGCCTTGACAATAAATCTCAGAGCCTAGATTCATAAACTCCTACATACAAAGCAGGATTTATGAGGTAAATCTACAGAATTTTTGTTAATTACTAAAAATCATAGTGAAAAATGACCAAATCTGTGCATGCCCTTCTCATGACCATAAAGACCACTACCAGAGGACACAGCCTTTCATAATCTTTGATTTGTCTTCTTCAATTCTGAGAAAATTAACACAGAGGGGGGTCTGGTTTACAGCCCTGAACAGGACAATGGGTCTAATCTACAACCTTCTATTTTGTTTCAACTGTTCCAAGACCAATTTCAGTTTAGCATCCCTGTTTTCCCCAGTCTTTTGATACCAAGCAGTTTTGATTACAGGAGAGGTGCAGGCAGAAATGCTGAGGTAGTGCTGTAGCAGTAACTCTGTGTGTGTGTGTGTGTGTGTGTGTGTGTGTGTGTGTGTGTCTGTGAAGGAGGTGGGGTGGTTAGGAAATGGGAGGTACCACACTTGGGTCGGATCTGTTAATCTGCTTATAAACCTAACAGATTTTTCAGCTGAAATCTGGCCAATGTTAATTGTACATGCAGAATTTATGCTGGGTAAATCTCCTTGGGAAAAAAAAAAAAAGAAACCACAGCCGGCTTGTTATGTAAGATGTTTATTTTCATCTAGTCCAATCCTCCATAGGCAGAAAAGAAAATAGGCCACGGCTTCTAATCAGCAACATCCCCTCAGCGTTATCAGGAGAGGGGCAGAGGGGGTGGTCACTGCATTGTTGATAAAGAGGATAATTTCTTTCCATGATTGTTTTTGTTGTGAAATCTTTATTTTGAAGATAGTGATCTCATCTCTCTTTGATGTTTATTTCTTAAGATTCTGTAATAACAGTGAACCCACCCAGATTCAGTTCTTTTATAATGTACATAAATACTCCATACTTTTTTCTTCATGTCTCTAAACTTTAAAGGATCAGATTGTTCTAACAGAGCACTGACGTAAGGAAACTGTGTGTCGGGGAGGGAGGGAGGAGTAATCACCTTGCTGTTTAGTCTTATATAGTATTTTATATGTAGTGGATAATTTTCTTTGAAGAATTCTTTCTTTACTTAAGCTGCTTTGCATATATCCTGGGGTAGATGGGCATCATGATTATTTCATGAATATCAGAATTAAATGCCCAGCTTAATAAAACTGTTTCAAAAGCCCATTATCTATACAATAATATAGATATTTTTCTAATTTATAAAGAATTAATTGGGTGAAATTGTGTATGTACATACTGCTTTTTCAAATTAATTGTAATTAAAGATTTAGAAACTAAAATCATTTTCCTTTTGTTTTAAGGACTTATTTATATACTTGGAATATATACATCAATAAACCTAACTATTCTCTGGCTGTGTTTTGACAGCTGTAACAGAGTGACTTTTTCCTGCTAAGGCATAATTTTCAGGATCATTCTAACTCATCTACATTTTAATCAATACTATAGTTGCTTATTCTTGGTCCCTTCTCCCTCTAGAGGAAATTAGTGTGTATTACAATTCAAACTTTGAAAAAGCAATTCAATATACCAGCAGGTTTAATTTAAGTACAAGTATGGTACTAATTTCTTGACTTCATGTGTACTTAATTGAGTCCTCGGAGTCATTAAGTAGCTCTAAGTTCACAGCACCTTTTCTTTCCCTTTAATATGAAGGTCAATATCTTCAGAGGTCTTTAATTTTTTTTTACCAAAATGCTAATAGCATCTGCCTTAGGAAAGATATATGTACTGCAAAGGTTAGAATATCAGTTTATAATGTTGTGATGGTATGCATTTATAACTCCAACAGCCTGAATCATGTATTCTTATATTAACAGGGCATCTGCTATCTGGTTTTCAGGGGTAACAGGTGACATTTAAATGGAAAATTTAATATCACAATAGAAAAATGGCCCAGTAACCTACAGATGTAATAACCAAATACTGGGGCATGGCAAAAACACTCCCATAAATTCATATCACAGATAACTATAGAAAGGGCTTCCTTCCTTGCTCTCTAGAACTACAAACGATTTGGTTTAGGGACAATCCCTAGTCATTAAGAGCCTATTTTTTCTAACAGCAAAATGTGAAATCATTGTAGCTCCTCTAGCAATGAACAAACTAAAAATATCTAAAGTGCTTCTGTGACAGAAGTAAAGTAAATCATTTTTCTCTTTCATTTTTGTAAAACTTCTCTAGGTTGAGCTGAAAACTACAAAAACAAAGCCCAGCAAGACCTTTGAGAAGACCACAACTTTTCTTGATATATGTGTCTCTAGACTGTTACTTTAAATGGCAGAGTCATGGCATAATTTTATTTTCACAATGTTGATGCAAGGATTGACAAATGCCATTCCCTGGAGGGCAGCGGGGAAGACAGGAGTCTGTGATGCGCTCTCTCAACGCAGGGCTTGTCTTTGTAGAAGCAATGTTTGTAGAAGAAGGGAGCAGGAAAGGTAGGAAAAGGTAGCCTGAATCTTTTCACCTTGAAAGAAGCTCAACAGTTTAAGCTTAAAAGGCAATGGTAGAGTAACCTCATGTAGAGTCCATTTGCGTTTTCAAAGCCTAGAAAATTATTTATGACATCTTTTCAGGAAGGGGAGATTATACAGAACTTTAGAAAACTTTTCTGTCCGTTTGTTGTTTGTTTGAAAACATTTTAATGGATAATACACACAGAAAACATTTATAAGGTGAAAAGTAGATATTTCTTCCATTTCCAGACCCCAGTATTATAGGAAGGCCCAAAGGTCAGTGGTGGAAGCTAGAAAGTCTGTGCCAGTGGGTTGAAGGATCTGTGCCAGCAGGCTGAGGGGTCTGCACTGGAGCCAGGAAGTGACACTCAAAGGACCAGAGCTCACCCAAAAAGGACCACAGCCATCTTCAGTGACACTGAGGATCAGGGCTCCTCCAATGATGAGAACAGCCAAGTTCATATCAGGAAAGCCAGCAAGACAAGCCTCTCCAGGAGAATCAACAGCCCACCACCTTCCCATCTATTTCTCTTTTTATGCTGTTGGCAACAATCCGCAGTTCAGCTGAGTGTAACAAATTGACCATTAGTTAATCTACCACATCGACAAAAAAGCACAAAAATAAGAAAAACCTGGCACTAAATAGAAATGGAAAGGACCTTTGTTTATAATAGGGAAGTTGATACAAGAAAGCAGACTGTCATACTGTTAAATCTAGAACATTCTGCAGATGTTGATTTTGGAATCACAAACTCTAGTGACTGTATAGATCCATGAGTAATGTGTAATAAATGTGTGTATGTCTATGTATACTATATGTGTGTGTGTGTGTGTGTGCATGTATGCTTATGGTTTGGATCTGAAATGTTCTCCAGAAGTCTCAAGTGTTTAGTGGTGTGAATCTTGGAAGGTGGACCATGGTTGGTTATAACTTTTCAAAGGACTGAACCACTGCAGAGTTCACAGCTAGATGTGCTGTTAGGAGGTGGCGCACTTGGTTGAAGAAGGTTAGTCACCAGGAGCAAACCCTAGATGGATGTAGTTTGTCCCTTCCTCCTCCCTGCTTCCTGGTGGCCATGGCTGAAGCAGCCGTCCTCCACCAGACCTTTGTGTGTAATAGGTGTTTCATCCCAGCTGTGAAAAAGCTGGTGAATGCACACGTACATAATAGATATGTGTCTTTGTTTACTGATTTCTAATATGGCAATTACATAACTATATCATGGAACTGTTGTGAGCATTAGAAAGGTTAACATATGAGCAGGATTTGGAATTAATCTGATGCCTCATAAACATTACGTATTTGCCTTGTCATCATTTAATATTATATTTGGAGAATATTCCTTATTGTCCCATCTAGCCTGGTCTCATTTTTTAAAAAAATATTGTATTAGGTTATCTCGATGCCTCATAACTTTTTAAATCTGATGCTCACAGAATACAGTTAGATAACTTCCTTTCCATTGCTGCAGTGGAAATCTTAGAATCATTTCCATGGGCACATGTGGAAATTTATCTCTGGGCAAAGAGGTGGTGCAATTTTAATTTTGTTGCATACTATCACATTATCCCCTGGATTTCTTGTACTAATCATGCATAATCAGAAAACAAGATCTGTTTTCTTTAAATAAGAAGAGAGAGAAAAAGACTTCTTTTTATGTTTCCTTAAAATGCTAAGGTTGCTTTTTCCTATGCTCTCTTGATAAATCATGCCATTGTTTACCATGGAAGCAATTAAAATGACATGTAATAATACTTGGCTGTTCAGTTTTATTAGGTATCAAAAGGGTTGCACATATTTTGAAGAGGTTACATGCATTGCTTCTAATCCCATCACTATAGAATATCATTAGCCCAGTAAAGTTCTGCTTTCCCAGTTAAGTAGGAACAAAGTTGTCAGTTCTTCTACTTGATAATTCTCTGCGTTAGGAAGGCTCCAATACACTCACCAAGTGATTACGTTAAATAGTAAGTAAAATAACAGAACAGTTGACAAACACTGCATTTTATAGGCACGGATCCTGGCAGTAGAAACTAAGAAACACACCAAAGCTTGCATAGGAAATTTTTAAATGCAAAGAACATTAACAGCTTCCACAAAACTCTTTTAGCTACACACACAACCCCATTCAGGGATCTGAACAATGTAGAGTGAGGGCCCTTTCCTGGTGCCTGCTGACCTCCCAGTTGCTGTAGCCGTGATTGGGTTTTTACTTACTTTCACAACTGCTTCAGAGCAGATCTAATTTTACTTCTTTCCTTCATTTAGTTTTTGCTTTAGGAACATTCATTAACCTCTTCTCGAGCAACCACAAAGGTATCTGGAATTCCAAGGAAGGCCTGTAAAGATGATAATTACAAGAACCAAGCTATAGAGCATTCTCAGTAAGGAAGGATGTCCTTGGAGTCTTTCTGTACAACTGGGGAAAGGTTCTAGAAAAGAATCACTGTTTTTAGGAGTCAGAGAAGAGAACAGCTTTGTAAAATTAGTGCCAGTATTGTCCTACCCTTTATTTTAAACTTTTAAAAAGCCCCCCCCCCCCCGGTCAATTCCTCCTGAGAAGGACAACCTCATCAGACACAGTCTGCCTTTGCAGGTTACCGTGGTGACTGGACAGGACAACTATCCCCTCCCAACCTCATAAACACCCATTTTGTGTGGTGCTATCTGAACCTTAGACTGTCAGATTTTCTCTTAGTGCTATAAAGAACACTAAACTTGTTCACAGCAATCAGAAATGATATTTCCCCCTATTGATTTTTTCTTTTCTTTTAGCCCTTTGTATATTTGTACCATGTTTCTTTGAAATAAGAATATATCAAGAGACAGTTCTTATTACAGGAAGAAAAATAGAATGAATCCTTTTATAAAAAAACTTGACCAGGATAGTGGGAGATTTACCTACTATTTGTGTTCTGGTGAGTAAATGACATTTTTGCTCACTAGAGCCTACCGATAACAGAGAGCATGATAGGCAGTCGGAAGGCAATTCTGTGACTAAATGAGCATAAGAACAATCACTAATTGGTGAGGCAGAGGAAACAACGCATAGCCATGTTTTTCGCTCTCTTGGGATTATTTTTAGAGCAGCCTTACGTTCATAGTACAACTGAGTGCCCCGTTTCCTTTTCCTGCACTCTTATTTTTCTCTACAGCCTTCCAAACCATCAGCAGCCCGAGCCACAGTGGTACCTCTGTTATGATTGATGGATCTACAGTGACACGTCATTATCCTCCCAAGTCCATAGTTTACACTCGGGCTCACTCTTAGACTGTATGGTCTATGGGTTTGGACAAATGTATAATGACATGTACACGGCACTATAGCACCAGTCAGAATGATTTCACTGCCCTGCACGTTCTCTGTCTCACCTCCTCATCCCCTTCCCCCCTTGCAACCCTGCTAACAACTGACATTTTCACTGTCTTTATATAACTTGCTTTGTTCGACAGGATCACATAGCTTTAATCAAACACTGTATATAGCCCTCTCCTATTCTTATTTCACTTAGTAATATATATTTACAGTATTACTATCTCTTTGAGAAAGGAAATTCTGTTTTCCTTTTCTGCCATGTTGATCATTTCATTTTTCTAAGGTTTCTGGAAAGAGAAAGGAGAGTGAGGCAGAAAATGCCAAACGCAATGTGGCTCAAAACGTAAAATCAGTCTCTCAGGTGGGAACACAACACAAAAACTAATGAAAACGGACATAATGTAGAAACAAAGAAACATCCTGTATGGTGTAGGTCCAGAATGTCTCCCAAGTCTCATGTGCTCAGAAGCGGAGCCTGTGGAAGACATTTGAATCATGCAAGCATTAGGGTCACGAGTGGATTAATTTACTGATGAGGTCATAGCTGAAGGTGTTGTGAGAAAGCGAGAGCTAAATTGAGGAGAGTCACTGCTAACATGATTGGAAATGGTGTTTTTATCCCAGCTCCTCCCTGCTTCCTAGTGACCATGGATTGAACAGATTTCCTTCTACTGTGCCATTTCTGCCTTGCAGCCAGCTAGCCATGGACTGCATCCTTTGAAACCATAAGACAAAATAAACTTCACCTTTAAGTTGTGGGTGTCAGGTATCTTGACCCATGGTACGAAAACGACTGTTGTGTTAAGGTATTACTGCCACCACCAGAAGGCAAGAAGGCAAGAGAGTGACTGAAGCGGAATCTGGAACACACGAACTTTAGAGAAGTTGGCAGTCACCACGGGAGGGGGTAGCTGGTAGAATGGAATGGAGTAGTGAAACCAGAAGGCTTGGATCTCTGGCCGTTAGCCTGGGTCTATGTGAAGAACCTCTCAGTGAAATGTTGCCTTTGAGTTCTGAAATCACCAAAGTACGTAAGTGGTATTGTTCAAGAGTTGGCGGAGAGAGCAGTTCTCCGCATCACCACTCCTGACTGCATGGAGCACAGACAAAATGGCCGGAGAGTTGTCAAAGTTCCCTTTTCAGACAGGCTGTGACTCAGTGCTATGTCTGAAGCTCTCCAGTCGCTTGGTTGAAATTAATCATCTTCTCCAAGGAATTACTTCTTTGTTTATGACTTCAGTGAGCAGACTGTTCACGCTAGGGTTTGTGTTACTGTTATTTGTGCTCTGGTCCTCCCTCTTCACTGACTACAAATTTCTTTAGGAGGGAGTCTTGCTTTCCTTTAACTTCGTGCTATGCAGAGTGCCTTAAAATAGGGAATGTCAAGAAACACTGGTTCCATGAAACTGAGTTTAAATCTATGGGTGTAGGATACGAAGGGGCCCACCCAATATCAACAATTATATTTCTGGATGATAAAGTCCTGTTTTCCAAATTGTACTGCCGCTTAACAAAATGCATGTCATAACCTACAGAAACATGCTGGGCAACCATTTGGGTGTCTGTTTCCGTAACTCACCATAGCTTTCCAGATTTTTATTTACAAAAATATGTAAATATTTAGGAAAAGCAATTTAAAGGTATAGATGGATTATCTTGAAATAAAGTCACACACAAAAAACACCCCCCCCCCCAAATATCCTTACGAAGAAACCTCCACGTTGGGGCAGAGAAAAATAGTAAATGTAACAGAGAGTTCCACGTGTCCTAAGGCAGAGAATATAAGCCTGCGCTGCTGCCGGGAGGGATACAAGACCCAAGAAAAGAACGACTGCAGGAACTTATAGCAGATGGCCCCCGTATGCAGTACGGTAAGAAATGTCCATGTCTGAATCATGGCTCAGAACTGCCGAGAATTCCTGGACCCGAGGGGGACCAGCAGATGGAGATAAGGATATTCCCGAGAAATCAGTGCGGAGAGCAGACTGCGGAGCAGATTGCTTCCCCCTCGCACACCTGTGCTCTCCACCATTCCTGCTCCTGTGCCTTGTGTAAGATTGTGGTATTAAAGTTGCAGTATGAACACTGGAAAGAAATCCTAAAAATGCATGAGGTTTCCATTCCTTCCATGGCAGAATAAGGGTTCTATACAAAAAATTAAATTGAATTTTACTAAATAAATAAAGTTTCTTTGTTTCTAATTATGTTTGTGGACTGAGATTCATATTAGTTTTGGGACCTTCAGGGCAGGAATAAACTTTCCCTCATGAAACTCGAAACTTTTTAACAAAAAGAACAAAGGAAGGGATAATTTAGGCAATCGCTTACCTGAAACACTGAAGCCAATGGAATTTGATGATAAATATCTCACTTAGACTATCAATCTATCCATGTCTCCATTTAAAATTTGGTGAAATGATATCCGATAAATAACAATGAATTCTAATCACTATTACCTACATGTTCGTATCTAGTCCTCAGTGTTAGAATTTTGTGAAATATAGTTTCCAGTCCAATATTTTTTAAAAAACTGAGGTATTATTTTAAAAGCTTGAAATGCCAAGGAGCAGTCACCACACCGCTTTGTTGACTAGTCAGCAGAACAAGAACATAAGTCTCTTTACTTATTTTTCAGTTCTACCACTTGGCAGTTTAAGAGGATGATACAGTTAATATACTAATTACACATTTTCTTCCATTCTCTTTAAGAATCCCAGCTCAGGCTATCCACTGATTTACTTACTGGTAAATCCCCTCTCCCCCTCTACAGTTTCATAAAGAGTATGCCCAAGGGAATGGGATTTCTGTCTCAGCTTGAATACATGTGAAACCTGTTCTCTTGGGCTATCTTTTATCTTGACTCCAACCCAAACAATTTATCATGGCAAATAAGGTAATTCCTTATCCCTTTCCCCATCTCCCCAACCACTACCATCTTCATTTACTGTGGGCTGCAAGTGTGCTGGGTGACTTCCAGTTTTTATCATGCTACATAATACACGTTTGCACCCGTAGCTTGTTCACTTGTAACACTGTCTGCCTATACTCATTGCTTAGTCATGGTGGACACCTGCAACTCCGAAGGGCTGATTAAAACAACCCTTGAGTAGCTCTTACTCCCACCTCCTCTATGCTCCAGGGGGAACTGACCACTTTGTTAGTGCCCCATTGTACCATACACATCATTCATTCATTCATCAAACGCTGATTAAATAATTCACATTTGTATACACACCGTGCACTAGGTGTTATCATGCAGAGGCTCTTGAAGGTCACGTCTATTATTTGCAACTATATTTGAGATGTACTCTCACTTTGGCAGCTGTAGAATCCCAGGAGACTAATGCTGAATCCTATTCAGTGCTGTGACTCCAATCCACACGTACAGCGTGGAACCCAGCAGACATTAAATGAGTATACTGAAAACAAATTTTCCTTATGCCGTAAACAAAAAGGGGCATCCCTTGAAGGTTGTGCTGAAATAATATATTCAATTTTTAAAAAACTAATGTATATTTATTACAAATTTTAAGCAATCCAAAAATAAAGAATTTGATGATTTTCTTGCTACCCTTAATTTCATTAAAGAAATCAGTGGTAGCAGTGTAGTTCTATTCTTTCTTATTTATTCAAAGGTGTACAAACAGCTAGATATCTTGCATATTTTATAAAATGGCAATGTATCTCTTTATGAGGGCTGTCTATAATTTTTAATATGTTTATTTATTTATTAGTTTTGGGTCATCTTTTGGGAGGTGTTTAATTACAATCTTCAATATAAAAAAGACTCAATAATATAGAACAGCTATACATGTATGACATATATACATGTACATATAAATATATGTGTATATATTTATGTGTATGTCTCCACATATATATATTTAGTATGGGAAAAGAGATGGTTTTTAAAAATGGCAACAAAACATAATAGTTACTTACTGAGAGCGATTGCTCAGCAGAGCTCTAAACAGTTAGTGCATATTTTCTTTTATAATACACATAGAAGATGGTTTCCATTTTACAGATGAGGAAACTGTGACAGAAATTTTATAAATGGCAAAGTAGATCACACTCAGGTTGTCTGAGCCCAGAGTCTGAGCTCTTAGTGGAATTTAAAGCCACTGTTATTTTCCCTCTGGAAAATTCCTAAATGAAAACATTAGTAAGAGAGTTAATACAAAAGGAGTCAGTGGAAAAAGGAGCTGAGGGCCGGGGCTTTAGCTCAGTGGTAAGCACCTGCCTAGCCAGGCCTTGGGTTTGATCCCTTCACCTTCACCGCAAGGAAAGAAGGGAATGAGAAAGAGAGAGGGAGGGAGAGAGAGAGAAAGAGAGACGGGAGGGAGGAGGTAAGGTGGAAGAAAAGAGAGAGGAATAAAGAAAACAGAAAAGGGAATTGAAATGGGCAGACAGCAACAGACGCTAAGAAAGTGCTATCGACGCCTGTCTGAGCGTTACTACCCAGGGAATCTGTAGAGGAACCAAGCCTAGATCTTCTTATAGTCAGTGTTCTCTGCGCAACTAGAACCCTTTGCAGCGATCCACCTGGGGCCTCCTTGGCAGTCGAAAGTTCAGGCTAGGAGATCCGTGAATCAGAGACAGGAGTGAGTCCGAGATGACCTGACTGGTACGACTGTCCTGGCCTAATTTCAGCTCATTAGAGTCTCATTTTAGAAATTCAATGCTGGGACCACTATCAAGAATTCCAGCTTTGGGAGCTCTGAGTCCATTTTTTTCTGATAAATTCTCTTCATTTGAACTTTCTGTAGAGGTTTAAATTTCATCATGATCCAGACTGATACAAATACCTAATTTACCTAGAATTAATGCTCATTATATCCAATGGTACAGGGAGGGAAATTGTGTCTTAATGTGATTTATCTTCTCAAGAGGGCTATGGAACAGCCTTAAAGGTGTACAAGAGGGAAGGGAAGAGGAGGGGTAGGGAGGGGAGTGGAAGGGAAGGGAAGGAAGAGGAAGGGAAGGGAAGGAAAGGGGAGGGGAGGGAGGAGAGAGAAGGGACAGGTTGAGAGGAGGGGACGGGAAGAAAGCAGAGGGAAGAGACAAAGGAAGGGAAGAGGGAGAAAGGAAGAAAGAAACCAGTTTTCTGCGCCAGGGTGAGTATTAGGGAAATGAATCTTTAAAAACCGTCCTCCGGGCCCCTCCCCTGGGGGGAAGCTACAGGAAAGGGAGACCTTACACGGAAGCAGCTGAAGGCTCCCTTAAGTCTGTACCTGTAGGAACACACCTTTTATTCCTAAAAACACGCTTGTGTTGCCTTTCAACAGTTCTGGAGGGTTTTATTGCTGCTGTAGTTGTTATGCTGCTTGCGAATTTGAAATGCTAGCTTGTTTTTCAGTAAACTATTCTATAACCTGCTCTGGGGTCTGTGCTGTCGGTGGACATTTACCCACCTTCCCTCCCTCCACTGAGGCGCCTGTGTGCTTCATTCAAGGCTTGAATTTTCTTCCAGGCTGCTCTGTGTCAGCTCCTGTGCACACAGAGTTGTATGTTATGAATTCCACAGCTTGTTTTCAAACTTGCCCCCAAGACCATCTCTTTCGCTGCCCTCCAGCCTGAGACACAAAGATTTCAGCCTCTAATATTTCACCATCCAAATAGTTTCTATTTTCATTATTTTTCCACATTCTTCCCAGAATAATACCATCTATTCGACTTCTTATTTGACTCATATGGCTAAAAGATTCCAGGCTAGAGTAATTAAATGAAGCAAACGAAACATTTACTGATGGCAATATTACTGAATGTAGGGGAGCATTTTACTGGTAAAGGTTCTTTTTTCCACAAGTAAGCAGCGCCATCTGTTCTCATTTCACACAAACCAGTACTGAAGAGAAAACTGGGTCAACGTTTACATTTCAATTCAGGCTAGGCTGTGCTTTGTCAATTTCTTTGGACTGGAAATCTAAAGGTTAAAAGATTATTTCAGGCGTGGGGCAGGGAAACATAAAGACAGATCCCTCTGGGTGTTCTTAGGAGAGATCTCTGTGAGGCCTAAACAGAGATGAAAAAAATTATAGGGAAGAAATAGTGTTCTCTATGAACTACATTTGCTCTTAAATTTATCAGACTAAAAGCATGAGAAAAATCTCTTCAACTTGTCACAGTCAAATTTCTGTTCCAACAGCCCTTCTTTGCCAACTGTACTATAAGCCACCCTCTGCCTGGTGGTCTCGACACACCTAGTACTTCAAAAAATAAATCTCAAAGCACATAAAATGCCTAAAATGTACTATGTCTACCTTCTCATTCTGGTACTAAAATTTTGTAAAATCGCAGAGTGACTGGATTGTGCAGTTGTGGTCAAGAGAGAACAACAAAACTAGGAAACCACGTTCGTCCTACACAGATGACTTGGAAGAGTCAGAGCCAGAAAAAGTACTTGCTGACTCAGCTGTGTGTGTGTGTGTGTGTGTGTGTGTGTGTGTGTGTGTGAGTGGGTAGAGGAGGGAGAAGGAAAGGGAGAGTTATAGGAAAGGGAAGGGGTGCTTTAGGAATGGCACTAAAAAATCTCTAAATTCCTCATTCATAGTTAGGCCTAATGCGTATCTAGAAGGCTCCTTTCAGTCTGTAAATTTTATTTTTTCCACGTTGAAAATAATTTGATGCTTATAACTTTTTGGTTTAGCTTATTTTTTAATATTTATGGCCCAAATACATTTAAATGTTTTGTTTACCCCTCTCCTGGTATTATTTGAGGTAAGACGGTCAATGGAGATTATATAATTCATCAGTTTTAAATCATTCAGTTCCATGTTAAAATTGCCCAATGTCTTCTCATTGTCCATTAAAGTCAATACAAAATTTTTCTCTAGATGTGACAGGTCTCCCTGGTTAGTCTCTTAAGATGTCCTCCATGTTATGACTTCCTCATTCACTACCTACAAACATGTATCTGTCAGCTGTTGAAGGTTGTATTCTAAAACTGGCAATTAAGTCAATTATTTAATAGAGTAGTTTCCTGCTGCTTTACCCACTGGCTTAGTCTTTCTTGTGCTGCTACAGCAGAATACCTGACAGTGACTAATTCGTATAACACAATTTAACATTTTATGGCTGTGTGAGGGAAGAAGTCTAAGAACATCTGACAAGTCCTTTCTACGGCTCAGTCATTATGGAAAGCAGCAGGGCAAAGGAGCACAAGTAGAGGAAAGAGGGGCCAAACTCACTCTTTTATCAGGAACCCATTCCCATGATGCCCAGCTCACCCCCTCAGTGATACTCATCCATTTATGCAGGTGGAGCCCTTGTCACCTAATTGTCTCTGAAAGGTCCCACTTTTCAACCTTGTTGGACTGGGAACAACATATTCTTACACATAAACTTTGGAAAACATAGCCAAACCATACCACCCACTTTTTCTAAAACTTATTGTTATTACAATCTCCAAGTATGATTTTTCTACTGTTGTGTTATATTTTATTCCTGTTAAACTTTTGTGATGTATATTTTGAAGATCTTTTAAACTTAGGTTTTGATCATTTCTTGACAAATTTATTCTCTTGTTATCATGAAATATTGCTTTTTATGTCTGGTAATATCCCTTTTCCTAAAGTCTACCTTATCAGGTACTAACTCATCCTATACCAGCTTCCTCACCCTTAGTGTTAAATTATTTTAATTGCAACATATTTGTATATTATATTTAAAATGTGTTTCTGGAACTGTCATATATTTGGAACTGGGTTTTTTTTTACTTAATTTGAATAAAAATAGAGTCTTAATCCAGTTACATTTATTGTTTACCTTTTTATTTTGAAATATTTAAAAATGTATATGTTTATGGCAGTACAGAGACTTTATAGGTACCCTAGAATTTAATGCCCCTGATATACTCAGAATATAATTATCAAAATTGGAAAATTGGCATTGGTGAAAAATAATTGGCAATATGCTACATGAATTTAGCAACTTATAAACCTTACTTGAATGTCACCAATTTTTTTCCCTGATGTTCTCTTTTGCTTAAAATTCTTTCAGGACCCAATTCAAGATATCAGAATGGACTTATTTATTATATCTTCATTGTTTCCTCTAATATGTGATGGTTCTGAAATATTTCCTTATTTTTTATTACCTTGAAAATTTTGATAAGCACAGACCAGCTCCTTGCAGAATATTTGGGATCATCTGATGTTTTCTCCTGATAAGACTAAGGTTAGAAACTTTTTCCTGCAAGAATATGGCAAAAGTGCATATCTTTAGCCATTATTTCAGGACATATATGGTGTTAGTGTTTTACTGGTAGTATGTTAACCTTGGTCACTTGGTAAAGGTATTATTTAAGGAGTTTTTCTATACACAGGTACTATATTTCTGTATACAATGAATAAATATCCTTAGGGAGACGGGATCATAACCACACAATATAATGTTTCTCCTAAAACATTTGCTCAACAACATTAACATCCATTGGTTGATACCACCTTTGAGACTTGTAAATAGTGATCTGACACATTTTCTGGGTTACATGTAAGACTGCTTTCTCCAAACGATGTGAGAGAAGAAAGACCACTGCAACACACTTACGCCCTTATGGCACATGAGGCACCTAACCTAGCAGCACCGTGAACGTAAGTTGTCTGTGGTCTGAAAGAATGCAAGTGGAGTCCCTGGTAAGTGCCGACGGAGAATGACAGCATAGACCTCTGAGGTTCTAACACTAAGTCACGCCATCTACAGGTAGGAACTTGTATGCCATTCAAAAAGCAGTCCATGCCATGCAATGGAGCCATATTGGAAACCGAGTGTTTTCTGTGGAGAGTCAAGTAACTTTTGTACTTATTGCTATGAGACCCATTAGCACATCAAGGCTGGATGTTCAGAAATTTCTCTAAAATGGATGATACATGTATGGGATCAAGATAGAAATTACAGTAATCTGTGCAGGGGTACCTCAGACATAATGCTACTCCCTCAGCTCACACTGATGGTTTTTATCAATCATGACCAGCTGACAAGAGAAGAAAAAGCCCAAACTGAGCTCATGAATGGGTCTACCTGACACATGGGTGCAAGTTCCTGACTACGTAGTATTTTCCACCAATGAACTTTTAATGTATTTTAATAAGAGAAAGGTGGCTAATAAAGACAAACTCAAAATTGCAAGACTGAACCCACTTCCTCTCAGCTCTTTCCTGAATAGTATTATTTTCATTGTTGTTTCTGAAATGAGATCATCTTTCTCTTCTGTTTTCATATTAACTAGATTTATTCAAGATCTGACGTTAATGCTCTCAGCCTGGGTTATTGCATGGGTTCCAGTGAGTTTTAAAATGTAGCCATTAGCAGGCCATGGAGAAAGATTTGATCTCATCATGCTATAAATCACCTGTTTTCCTGAGAAAACTGGAAATATGACAGGCAGCTGTGCTGTACCAATGTTTTCATTTATCCATGTATCTTTCCGACTTTAAAGTCTGTAAGAGAAACAAGGTAATGTGATTAGGCAGCCAAGCATATTCTATGTTCTGAGAACTAGGCCGTTGTTAAGATGAACTGATGGATTAAAGGGCTTTAGAAAGGTGGTAAATGTTCGATTTACATATTTCTCTGAAGAGTCCTGATTCGTGTCAAGTTTCCTCCCACCTTTCACTGAGCACCAAGCCAAAGCGCTACATCTAGCAGTTTAGTAGTTGCAAATTACTCTTGCCTTTTCTTTTCACTTAGAGCAAATTATCCATATTTTCACACTAGATGTATTTTCCATAATCCATCAACTATATGGCTTTGGGAGCGCTGAGAATGAGACAGGAGAATGCTAATGTGACAGATGAAGACAGAAATAATTAAATAGGGCTCAGCACAGGGCTACTATACATCTCTTTGACTAGTTGTCCTTTGGAAATGCCTTAAATGCCAATTAAATAAAGGCTACTTAGTTCTGAACATTGTTCACCTCTTTTCCTTTTGGCAGTTTTGGCCTCATCAATTGCACTTTCAAAAAGATAAATTAACAGCCTCCTACAGTGAGCTAGACCATACTTTATGCTATTTGGTTGTTTAGCTCATTGGTTAGCTTCTTATTGTACAGTCACTGCATATGCAATTAAAGATGAGAGAAAGAATTCCTTCCAGAAACTTGGGATGTACAACAATTGAAATACATCGTCTTTTACTCACCTATTTGCTCATATATTCATTCTATAAACAAGCTCACATGTTGTGAGGATACGGGCACCTAAATAAATTATCCTGGTAAAACTGGCCCATGCAATAAAAGTGCACGTTTAGAGGGATGATAAAAGAACATGTAACCCAAGGTGATGATACCGGGAAAGTTGTTCTGTCAGAGATGTTGCCAATAGCTGTGTCTTGGTGAACACATTTGAGTCAGTTGGGTGAAGGGTAAGATGAAGAGTAGTAGCCTGGGCAGTGTGAGAGGCGTTGAGTCGAATGCAGAGCATTTCAAAAGGAGAGAAAAGCACCTCAGAAATGAGTAAGACAAGGCTGGATGAAGACTTTTGGAAGGAAATCCAAAAGAAATGAAATTTTGCAATTACCAAAGACACATGTGCATACTGAAAATGAAAATCACATTGTTCTTGATTTTCCATTGGCTATATTCTAGATATATTGTTGTATCCGTCAGGGTTTACTAGAGAAACAGATTTAACACAAGATATACAAATGTACAACAAATTACCTATTTGGCTTACAATGGTCAGCTACAGGGTTAGATGAGGAAGTGTGCAGAGGGTGTCTGCACACTGGAGATTGAAGAGCCCAGGCCTGGGGCCTGGAGCTCACTGCAGTGTGTGTGCAAGTCCGTATCAAGGGCTGTTGAGTCTGCGACGAAATGTTGATGAATCTACGATGAAGTCCTAGGCGGAAGCTGAAGAGTCTGCACCGGAAGCCAGGAGATGACCAAGCTGAAGGTGAAGACTGGAGCTCCTCCGAAGAACTCGCAGCCAGTCCTTCCTCAGTTTCTTTTCATAGTCTCCCAGCTCTGGGGAGGTGGGGGCTGGTCCTCTACACCCACACCCTCTGTATGCCTTCCTCTTGCACAGGTTTAGAATGAATACAAATAAACACCCCGGCTTCCTGCTGAATCACATAGTTAACCTTTTAAACTTCCCAAATTAACATAATAAACAACATCCCACGAGGGTAAGGGCATGTCCTTTTTACACCAAGATTTACAACTGCTGAGTTACTTAGTTAAACTCTAGACTCCCCAAGTTGACACAATGTATCAACCATAACCATTGTCCAAACTAACCTCTCATTTGAGGAATGATGGGTGGCACAACTGCAGATTTACTTTTTTCCTGGTACTTAAACCTGGAGATGAGTGCCTTCAGCAATAATCCAGCAATGCAGGAGAGTAGAAGGTAGTTGGCATGATGCAGATAGGAAATGGGGTGGAAGAGCATGACAGATTCACATCATAAATCCACCCTGGATGCCAAGCCAAGGAATTGGACCTTTACTGGTGGCAATGAGAAGTCGGTGGAAATTTAAGAACTTTTAGACAAAAGGAGCATGAGATACTGCTATAAAGTTCTAGTGCACTTTTTATGTAATATGTACTGAGTTCTAACTCATAAATGTGAAGGCTATGGTTAGGTGACCATAGAGTAAGTCTTCTAAGTCTTTATTTCCATGATCCTATATCTTATCACTGGCAAAGGGTTCCATTTTGTTATTTTGATCATAGTGTGTTTTTATTTTCTGATGAAGCCCTGCATATTTTCCACGGGGACAAAGAATGTCAAAGTACTTTTGTGAGGATGGTCAAACTTAAGAATAAATGCATTCGGTGCCTACAAAGTATGCAATGCCATACCTCCTTTTGGAGAACGTTAGTAAATGTATCATCAAGTACCTGTTTATAAAGGATCTGATGCAAATATTTAAGATGAAACTAAAGCTGGACATACTTGATTATTTTATTGAATAATCACCTTATTTACTATTGGAGAAATTTTTTAATATTTTGTCTCTTAAAAATCACACCTTAAACATAAATTTGAATCATGTTCCAAATACATTTTTATACTCTTAAATTTGCATTTAGAGATACCCATAGCAACCTGGAAAAGAAAGTTATACATAATACTTATTTGACTCTCTTAACTGATTTTTCCACATATTACTTAGTGCAACAACTACTTCATTAATTTAAAAACACTGAATCAATTTTTACATAAGAAAACTGTGGATGAAGGTGGGAAGTTAAATGCCTTGGCTCTATTACCCACATTGAACCAGCTTACAAATCCAGATGAAATAAATCACATGGCCTTATTCAATTTAAAGATTTATCATTCACAATTAGAAATTATATATAGACTCTATATACGTAGTTATATTTTATTGTAAGGATAAAGTTACATTTTAGTCATAAAAAATGAAATGATACCAAAGTAGATAAGATAAAAAATGAATTGTTTTCCAAATCCCATATGAGATGGCCCCTGTTACCTGTTTAGTGTATTCCTGCTCGTTTTTATTCACTGCGTTTGGAAATAAATGCAGTCGCACTGTTTTCAGCGATGAGATCACACTGAGAATTGTTTTCTACATCTTCCTTTCACTCATGCAACGTGTACTGGGAAAATTTTCATGTCAGCACCCACAGGTGCACCTTTTCTTGGGTAGTGACTGCAGAGCACTTTAGTTTTTTTTACAGGGGCAAAGGCTGTACTTGGATAGATGTGTTAACCTTTCAAATATTCACTATTTCGAGAAGTTTTCATCTTACAGCTCTTTGCAGGTTATAAACACAGTTGCAATGATCCTCTTTGTATGTATTATGTCTAGATACATAAGTGCAAATATTTCTGTAGGATAACATTGCTATGCTAACAATCATATATTTTTAATGTTAGGCTAAAAAATATTTCTACCAACAATGCATGATATGGGAAAATTCTCATTTCCTTATATCATTGCTAAGGCTGGACTTTATAAATCTTTTAAAATTTATATAATTGCACAGATTAAGTATGGTATTTTATTGAAGGAATTATGCAGAAGTTATTTCTGTAGCCAGACATAATATTCACTGAAATTAAGTGAATAAATTCAGGACAAGTGTCAGTTGGAAAAGATTTTGTGAAAATGTCTGCCTGTCCTGTTGGATATAGAGACAAGGCTGTACTGTTGCAGAAATCTAAACCTCCTTCCAAATTGTAACACAAACAACCTGGAATGGTGGCACATGCCTATAACCCCAGCACTCAGGAGGCTGAAGCAGGAGGATCATTGTGAGTTTGAGACCAGCTTGAGCTACAAAGTTAGCTCAAAACCAGCCTTAACTGCATAGTAAGACCCTGTCTTAAAAAGACAAAACAAACAAATAAACAGACAAACAAAAACACAAAGCAAATTATAATGTAAATAATATGCTAAAAACTAGTGAAAACCTATATGGAAATATCACGTTGTTCTTTTCATATTATCATTTAATCAGAAAACTTTTAAGTTTTTGTACTGATTAGGAAATCATCACTATACTTTGAACTCACACACAGCTTCTTGGTTAATTGAGTCTTTAAGAAAAGTTTAGGGATTCAGACAGTAATAGGGATAGAATTATGGGTTTGTCTTTTTAGAAGGAAATATTTTTATGAGTGTGTAAAAAGGCCATTGGGTAATATGAAGTTTCCCTTTACTCGTGGATTCTTATTTTAAAAGCAATCACTATTCTATCTTATTTATAAATTAAAAACATTGTGGAACGGCTATCACTTAGTGTTAAGATTTGAGCCTTTGTTAGGTGATTCAGGATAATTCCGCACAAAAACAGGAGAGCAAAGTCATGCAGAAAGGGATTATATTTCTGTAATAAGATAGTAATTTATTAACCCAAAGGAATTACCTATATCTTCCCTAGGGTAAAGTAACGACCATAATCATGATCATCAGAAAGAGCTTGTAATTGAAGTGGGAGGCCACGCTCTCTTGTAAACTTCCAATAAGCAAACTTGGCATTCTTAATTTCTTAGCAACTCCAGCTATGACACAAAACTAGACTTACATGCTACACAAATGCGTTTTACCACATGATTATTTCTTTGTACTACTTAAGTTTTTGATGTGTCTTCACTACTGAGTTGTACATAAGTGAGCTAATGAGACAAAACTACGTTTAAATTGTAGGTGTATGATAAGAATAAGTTCTGGTGTGCTGTTCCTCAAAAGTGCTTATAGTTACTGATCCTGCAGCATGCATTTTTAAAGACTGGAAGAAAGGGTTTGCAATGTTTTCACTAGAAAGAGATGATAAATGTTCGAAGGTACATATATATCTAATCTGATTTAAACATTACATATATCAAAGCATCACATGGTACTCCACTAATGTGTATGTTTTGTTATTATTTATCACTTATAAATAAATTTAAAGATAAATTCACAAAAAGGGTTTTAACAAACAAGGTGTTTTATAAAGAAGGCTATTTCTTCTTCAACAAAAATAACTTAAACTAATAATGATATCTTATAATGCAAAGTCAAATAACTGTTTTTAATGGTCATGTATATTTAACTGCCCAGTGCTACCCAAATAACAATGATAAAAATATTAATATATTATAGAAATGGAGAACACATAGCTCTAATTCTTTTATTTATATTTTAGACATTCATTCAACACATATATTGAGAGCTATACTAAACAGCTTGCTGTAGGGTTGAACTCCAAAGTTCTCATATCTCAAGTTTCCTTTCAACTCTCTTTCTGGTTTTATCAGCACCATTCTGAAGCCTCCCCATCCTGACATTACTTTTATAACCTTTTCATCTGTCAAAAGGTATCCTCATATCTTCATTCCCAGGGTCCCTATCATTATGTGTCCCTCTCCATGTCCAAACTGACCTTAAATACAATCTTGTTAGACTTCCTAATTCGCATACATTGTCCCCAGATCTTCTCCAGTTCTGCAGGTTCAGCCTTCTTATTCATAATATTCAGCTGCCAAAAAACAGGCAGTTGTTAGTCCCATTGATTATGGAGTGCTCTACTTCAATTTTAGGAAATAATTTCTCACTTTGTTCATTAATCCTGAAAGAAAGTTTCTAGACCTAAAAATTGAAATACACTATATTTGGTGATGCAGTACCTACTGAAATAACCCACAGTGTTTTTAAAGAGTCAAAAAAGTGGCCCAAATGGACAGCAAATCGTGATTATGAAGCATAATGTGTGTCCTAAAAAAGAATAATGACTCTCATGTGGAGGTGGGTGAGTTTTTCTTTTTACATTCCAGGTTTTCATGTTTTCTGTCTGATTAGTTAGCCCGAATACAAGGAGTCCTGAATTCAAATAATTTCCATTTTCTGCTTGTGCAAATTGCCAGATGTTTCTAATTTCAATTTTTTATTCGTCTCACACAAAGACATTACTTTCATGGCTTTGGAGAGGAAGGCTTTGGGCACAGTCGCTGGTACACAACAATGTTCAGTCTTGGTAGTAACTATTATATACGGCATCTGGACTACAGATCGAGTACCAACAACCCCAGGCTCATGAGCAGCTCCTACAAGTCTCAACAAACTGGAAAGAACCTAAAAATGTTTTTAAATCCATAGGAATATCTGTAAACACTTTTTCTTCTTTGTCAATATCTAACAATTTCCAGGGTGCCTACAAATCCTTGCATAATCAACTCTTTACAAATATGTCCTAAGGAATATAGGTGCACATGATATTATTCATTTTGCTTTCACTTCTATGGAGACCCCTAGCTGTTATGATAGTTATCATTTTAGCCATACAAGCAATTTCAGGTTGATGTGAGAATCAGATGGTAGTAATTAAAGTAAATTTGGAAATAGGAGAGTGAGTTAAAAATGTCCACACACAAAATGTGATTTTTTAAAATTTTTATTTTTATTAGTATATATTTGCAGTGCATAATACTTACATTCACCGTGGAGAATTGGGACATGGACATAACACATCTTCGTTCTTTTCCTTATCTCTTTCCCCTCCGTTCCTCTCCCTTCCTTCACGGCTTGGACCCCTTCCCTTTTGCAAAACATCTGTCCTTGTGGGATTTTTGAAGACAGAAGCCCCTTCTCAAATGCCAAAATTTAAGAATAAAGATATAGGTAAGGTAATTTTTATTAAACAAAATGTGAAGCTCACATTGAGGCATTCCTAACTTGTCTATATGTTGGGTTTTCATTTTTCTTTTAAAATATATCCTGTGGGGATTTTTATGCATCTTTAATACATTTGCACTTCTTATATGTTGCTTTCATTCTTAGGTTTATTATTTTGAACATGCTGTTTATTCTTTTCCAGCGCATTTACCATCAAGTCAAGATGGCGGCGTTTCACATGCAAGCCCCAACACCGTTTCCGGCCCTTTGACCATTCTTCAAATAGCTGATTCCCTGGGGCACAGAGGTGGTGGCCAGGATGGCAGCAAATGATAAGGTGCTGAAAATTCTAGTGTGTTCATTAGCTACTCAGCTGTCAAGGTTTTTATTTTTGTGTGGGACTGACTGAAGCCAGTATGATTTAAACACTTTGAAATACTTTATAAGAAAAACTAAAATAATTCCTGAGGACCACTGTGGCTTCATATCTATGACTACCTTCATGGATTTGATTTTGCTACTATTATATTAAAAGCTAAAGCTAAAATTCTACTTTAATATGTAGTAGTCATATAATTATTGATATTATAAAAGAACAGTGCATAGTGAATGGCATTGCCTAAAAGACAAAGACAATGTAAAAGGAGAAGCTGTCAGCAGTTTTTGTCCAAATTGACATTCAGTGACCCTCATTCTTGTATCATCTGTCTCCTAGGAGGCCTCAAACCTGTGGTTATTGGGAAACTTCATTTGAATGATTATATGATGTGGGGATATAAGGTCCCAAATTAGTTGACCTTAAAATAGTGAGATTCTCCAGGTAGCCCCAACCTAATTACATTAGGCTTCTAGATCACATCCAGGAGGGCAGAGATGGAGCAAGTCAGAGGAGCATAAGGATCAAGGTACTGTTGCTAACCTTAAGGTGGAGGTGACCACATGTAAGGAATGAATGTGGGAGGCCTTCAGGAACTAAAAACGGCCCTTAGCTGCTAGCCAGCGAGGAAATACAGCCTCAAGTCTTACAAAAGGAAAGAATTCTACCAGGAGTGAGGAGTTTGAAGGTGAAATTTCTCCAGTGTCTCTGGATGAAACCAGGCCTGTAACACAGTGACTTCACCTTACCCTAGCCTCACAAGTGAGCTAACTATGGCATACCACACTTTTGACATATGGAACTTTAACCTAACAAACAAGTGTCTGAAATTGCTGAGATTGTAGTATCGTGTTAACCAGCAATAGAAAACTACACCTCCTTCCCCCTCTTACTCCAAACTGACTTTTCATTTGCATGGTAAAAATTGTCTTTTTTTCTGTCATATCATCAATTTTAAGTAGTACTTTTTTGCCCTAATATCAACTTCAAATATTTTAACTTTTAGCAAACATGGCAAATTTCACTGAACATACACACGTTATTCTGTTTCATAAATTCAAGCTGGGTTTGAAATGCCCACCGATGCCTGGGAGGGTAGGAAGAAATGTGCGTCATTAAAATTTCTCTGCTAAAAAGTTCTGATTAGAAAAATAATAAAATTATAAGGCTTGCTTGGACACATCATACTAACATAAAATTAAATTCAGAAAATGAGACTAAAGGCAAACAGGAATGTAATTAAAAGCCATTTACCTAAGAAGAAATCACAGGGAAGGTTGTCAGGACTGGAAAAAGAATTTCACAGAGGATGATGCTTTTCAAGATACCATTTATTTATTATCTTCCACACAGAGGAAATTCCAGAGAGAGGCTTGGGGGAGTATAACTTAACTTATTATAGAAGTGCTCATATTTATTCCATGCAAGAAAAGAAAATGGTGTTTTACAGTGTTTTTTTTTTTCTTTCTGGTTTTAGATGGAGTGAAATTAAAGCGTAATTCCCCTCTACACTAAATAGCTGGGACAAGCCCAGGCAACCCGCCAAGCAAGGACAGGTTTGTTGGTGAATCTTCTCCTACTTCAGCAGAGTATGTCTCTGTTTTATAGAGAAAGGGGCAGTAAAAGCTCATTTACCTATACAGTTAAGTTTGGATTTAATAAGCTAAAAGGGTTATAAGAAAAAATAAAAATTGTGTTATTCTTTCATTTAAAAATGTCCAAGTTAAAATACACTACTGTTGACTAATGAGGTCAAGATTTTCTTTCTGTAGATGCTACCCCTGGGGCAAGCAGCAACTTGCGGGGCAGCACTGAGAGCCTGCATGCTCCTCTCAGGGTAGCACATAGAGGAGCTCACTGTGAGTGCTGTGGACCATCTTGGAGCATGCACCAGGAAACTTGCTCATGAGCAGTCTCTGTAGAAATGAGGCTGTTTCTTAAGGAAAAAAATTATTGTAGTTTTTATAATTACTGTAATTTTTAGATCCATTGTTATGGATGATAATATTGAATCTTTACAAACTTAAAATGCTATATTTTATTAAGAAAATTATTATATAATCAACTTCTCATAGAGAGCAAAAGCCACTGAGATCAGAATTACCAAACCTAGGGCTGGGGATATAACCAAGTGGAATAAGTGCCTGCCTGACAAGTGCAAGGTCCTGAGTTTGCTCCCTGGTACCATAAAAAAAAAAAAAAACCAAACATAAGGACTGAGTAATCGCTAGTAATAAGTAAGCGTGCACACACACACACACACACGCATGCACATTTTTTCTTAGTGTCAACTAGGGTCCATCACAAAGAGAACACAATTCATAATCCCTACAAAGAACCCAGCTACTGGTGGACACTCTTCATGAAGTAGCACTCTTCCCTAAAGAACAAACTCTTAGTACAAACCCTTAGTTAAGTAACTGAGTTCTAATGAAATCGTTGTACTTACACTGACCATTTGGGTCTTTTTGGATGTTGACTCCAAACTAAACCTATAACTAGAGATCCAGGGAACCACTGGAATGTACTGACAAGAAGAAAGTCTGAAGGGTATTACTCAGTGTTTTTAAAACATGATCATCATTTTCTGCTTAGATAATTTGACTTTAAGGTAGGACTCTACTTTGAGCTAGAAATGGTAAGGATCAAGTTGCCCAACACCCTGTTTCAGAAATAGAAAATGAAGCTCAGAGAAATCACACAATTCAACTATTTTCATTATAAATCCAGGGTGGGAACTCAGACCTTCTCAACTTTTACTGCTGCACACCAGGTGGCCAGGACCTGTGGGCATGGAGTAGGAAGACCTGGAGATGGTTTGGCTTTGAAGAAAGAGGACAGAAAGGAAAGGTATCATTCCCTTTATTCTTCATTATGTGTTAAACATTTATTTTATTCAAACTGGAAAACGAGTGCAAATCTCTGCTTTTTTTGAAGGGGTGGAGCAGTCTGAGAGGAAGGCTGAGGAAATATGTCACAATGGATATCTCAAGGCCCTTCTAGGTATAGAAGAGTGGCAATTTGACAGATAGAAAACTCCAGGCCAGAGGACTACCAAGACTGAGAGTTTAAATCCTGGCCACCAGTTTTTTCCTGGAGGAGCCGTGTAGGCCTGGAGACATTTGGCTGCCAAATTCGTTATAGAGGAGGGGCAACTAGAGGAGAAGAGCTGGGAGCCAGGTGCAAATGCAGACATCACTGGAAGTGTTCAAGAACAGTAATGTCTAAGCAGGAGGGACAGGCAAGCAACTTTGGAATTGGAAGAATATTGTAGTATTCCTACCACTTGGCTCTCACCTCATAAATCTCAATGATGAAGACTTCTGGGCAGCATACTGGCTGGAATTGGAGCCATGTAGTTCACAGTGTCACTCCCAGAGTCAGGGCACATGCAGTCTTCTACATCAGTCACTGTGTATTTGGGATACCCTGAATATGGGACATGAGACTGAAATGCGAATCCAATTTAACTTTTTATTAGTGTATATTTGCTTTTGTATTTGTTTAGGAAATAGATATTCTCCCTTCTCCCTATAGGCACTGTTTCCTTGACCCCCTGCCTTATCAAATCTCTCACTCCCTGTTTCCTATAATCTATTTTTTATTTTACTCTTTATTTATATTTTCAGTTTCTCATATAAGAAAAATCTGTGATATTTAACTTTCTATGCCTGACTTATGTCACTTAGTTTCATGGTCCCCAAATCCATCTATTTTTCTGCAAGTGACATGAATTCATTCATACATATTCCATTTGTCTGTTCATAGGCACCTAGGCTTCTCCCAGAGCTTCACTATTATGAACTGCACTGCTATAACTATGGGTATGCATATGTTCGTATAGCATGATAACTTTGTTCATGTTTAGAAGCTGGGAGACCCACTCTACTAAACTATTTTGAACATCTTGTCCAAGGAAGAAAAGTGGGATGACAGACTCTAAGCAGAGAAAATAACCCCCTTCTCAAATCCCTGGCCCAAGGGACCAAGCAGCATCTGATTCTGTAGCATCTACCAGATCTGTATGATTGCATGGATAATGGCAAAGTTTAGGAAATAGACATAGGGCTGCATTTGTGTTTGTGTCAACTGTCTTACATCAAACTCAAGGCTGTGCATCTAGGTGCTTCTTCTGAGGGTCTTTCTATATGTTCAGTTTTAACTTACTTCCATTTCATCATTAGCACTTTAAAGCAAAACCTCTTCTTTTGGCGTATAGATATTTATTTTGAAGATGCATATTTTAACTTGCTAATGGTAAAGTGGCCATATACTCTTTAAGATCCTAAAGAGCAAAAACTGCTAAAGTAGAAGATTTAACCAGGAAAGAATAACTTACAAGCATAAAGGTGAAAGACATTTTCATAAATGCAAAAGCAGCAAGAATTCAATAGTAGAAATTCTGAAAAACAGGAAAGCAGCAAGAGCGGCCTCCAAACAGAAGAAATGTAATGAGATGAAATTTGGATTCACACTAATGAAAAGCACAGACATTGCAACTACATGCATAAAAGTTCAGGCATTTTTATTATTCTACAAAATTCTTTTAAATTGATATACACTTTAAGCTAATATAGCAATATACTAACATATAATATAATAATATATAACATATACACTAATATAATATTATCTCCTCTAATGTCAATATAATAATATATAAGGGTTATAGATAAGGGATAAGGGTTATAGAATGTAGACAAAGTCTTAACAATGGTGTTTTTTTTTTTTTTTTTTTTTTTTTTTTTTTTTTTTTTTTTTTTTTTTTTTTTTTTCGGTACTGGGGACCGAACTCAGGACCCGGAGCTTGCTAGGCAAGCGCTTATTCCACTGAGCTATATCCCCAGCCCAACAATGGTGTTCTTATAGTCAGTATGAATTAGAGTAATGCCACTGTAGGCTTTATAAGCTAAGGATGTATTAATTAAACCCTAAATCAAATAATAATTAAAGTCAGGTCAATATAAAGCAAAATAATATAAAATACACCATCCTAGCACTAACCATGAAAACCTACAGTGATTCTATTAGTATTAGATAAGTCAGTTTCTGAATGAAATTTCCTTACCAGGCATATTGAATAAGACATAATGATAAAAGGTTATTATATCATGACATATTTATCAAGAATATACATGCAATGGTAAATGCTTAGAAAATATCCTACTCAACAGTGCCAGAATATAGTTTCTTAGTGTGTTTGGGATGCTGTAATAACAAAATATGAAAGCTAATAAACACTAAAATTTTAATCTCATAGCTCTGGAATGTAGGAAGTCCAAAATGAAGATAGCAGCATATTATGTGCCTAACCAGAGCCTGCTTTATGTTTCCAGGATAAATGTAAGATGTGTATCTGGCTGGTAACTGTCATATGATGGAAAGAGAAGGCAGCTTTCTGAGCACTTCTTGTTAAGGGAACTAGTGCTGTGCAAGAAAGATCCACGTTCATGAAGTAATCACCACTCAGAGGCTTCATGTCCTAACATTACCATATTGGTTGCTAGGATTACATATGAATGTTGGGGGGGTGTACATACATGCAGGGTATAGAACCCAGGAACATTTGTGTACATGAAAATATATGTGAAAATACAATGTATTCTATGGCATGAAATTATTTTCAACACTATTAAGATATTCATGTAACCACTTAAGAACATGTAACCTCTTACAACAGCAAAATTAACATAAAAACTAACATTGGAAACTCAGTATCACACATTTAAATAACCTATAGTTTATTCATTACAAACTTAAAAAGGAAACTAGAACAGATTTTGAATGGAACAAAACCAAACCACACAGCGAATTTTGTAGACTGTAGTTAAAACAATATTTACAAAACAATATAGCCCAAAACTTCTGTAATACAGACAAGGATAAAAATCAGTGAATTCATATTACTCATCAATAGAATGAAAAAAAACATAAGAATGAATGAAATTGAGAGTAAACAGAATAAAGGAAACAGCAAGGAGCAAAATAGACATGAATGAAATAGAAATCATTAAAGCAATAGAAAACCCAGGGTTATGGTTGATACATTGTGTCAACTTGGGAAATCTAGAGGTTTAGCTAAGTGACTCAGAAGGAAGCTGGGGTGCTTACTTTGTAAACATCCTGAGCCTATGGAAGAGGAGGACATAGAGATTGTGTGAGAGGTTTACGCCCCCTGGGTGGGGGTAGACTCTTTACAATATAGGGAAAAAAAGGAGGCTGCTTGCAGCCGTTCCTCCCTTTTTGCTTATGGTATTTGCTGTGCTCTGCTGCCGTAAACAGTTTGCCTTCTGCCATGTGCCATTCTGCCTCAGAACCAACCAAGTACAGACTAAAACCTCCACAAACTGTAAGCTAAATAAATCTTTGCTTCCTTCATTTTGGGTGTTAGGTATTTTGTCTCAGCAACAAGAGAAAAGTAACTAAGACAAAATTTGGTACCAAGAGTGGGGTCGTTGCTGTTACTATACCTGACCATGTGGTTCAAGAATCTTTGGAAATTGCTTGTGGGAAGAGTTTGGAAAGGTTCAGAGATGTCACCTGAAAGGGAAGCACTGGAACGCCTTCGGCTGTTCTGTATGGGAGATTATGATCAGAGCTCAGAAGACCAGAAGAATGTTAGAAATCCTGCTGGTAAAGACTGGATTTGGAAGGTTTCTGATGGGAAGGACTGCACTGGTTGTTGGACTCCAGATGATGTATGTTTTGTCTTGGCAAAAAGTTTGTCTGCATTTTGCTCGTGTCCAGAGACTTTGCCTAAGACAGAGATTAAGGCTGGCAGCAAACTGATTAATCTGGCAAAGAAAAATTTCAAGGCAGTCAAATGTTGGGGCAATGACATGGCTATTGTTGGCATCCTTTAGCCAGATTTATATTGACAATCAAGAGCAAAGAGCCCAGCAGCATGATTTAAGATGTTGTGAGTTTGATAAAAAAAAAAAAAAAAAGCTCCAGTAAAGCTGTAGATTGCAAAGATAAGGCTAAGGAGCTCTCTATTGCTATGAAGGAACAAGAAAATGAAATAGATGGCCTGAGGGCATCACAAACAGCAAGTCTCCACCCTTTGCAGCCTCAAAACTGCAAAGGTGAAAGACCTTGCCTTGAGAAGGAAGCCAGAGTGCCATGTTCCAGAATGGCGGTGACGGCCGCACCAGGTCCCAGAATGGAGACAACATAGAAAATTTGCTCCTCAGAATTGGATTCAGTGTGCCCAGCAATCCAGGCACTCGACCCCTATGGCCAAAAGAGAGGAAAATTTGGCTACTGCTCCAGGTGGCAGCAGACCTTGGCATCATCCACGTGGCCCTGGCTTTAGATGCAAGGAAAATACAAGAGTTCTGAGGTTAAAGAGGCTTCCTCCCAGATTTCAGAAGGCCTGGGAGGCCAAGCAGTATGCCCCGGAGAAGACAATATGTGAGGCTATGAATGTAAAGCAAAAGGTGCCCTCGAGTCCTCAAAAGTTTAAAAAAGACAGGAGCATGGATCATCTGAAAAAAGCTGCCACTGGGGAGCAAAGCAGACCTAAGAGAGAAGCTGTGGAGGCTGTAACCACCAAAAGTGCCATAGGGGTGAATTCACACAAGCCCTTTAGAGCTTACAATGTGCCACAAGTTGCTTCAGATGCTACATGTGAAATTATAGGACATAATGTTAGCCCTGCTGGATTTTGGACTTGCTTTGGTCCCAGTGCTCTGTATTACCCTGTTGGTGCCTTTTGGAATGGTAATGTTTATTTTGTGCCTTTAAATGTTGGAAGTGTTTAATTTTCATTTGTATGGGGAAAAATGTTATGGTTCTAATATAAGCATGTCTTTATATCTGAAAACTGGTTTAAGGAAATGCGTCTGATTCCCAAGTTGACAAGGGGTGGAATGTTATGGTTGATACATTGTGTGAACTTGGGAAATCTAGAGGTTTAGCTAAGTGACTCAGGAGGAGGCTGGGGTGCTTACTTTGTAAACATCCTGAGCCTATGGAAAAGGAGGACATAGAGATTGTGTGAGAGGTTTATGCCCCCTGGGTGGGGGTAGACTCTTTACAATATAGGGAAAAAAAGGAGGCTGCTTGCAGCCGTTCCTCCCTTTTTGCTTGTGGTATTTGCTGTGCTCTGCTGCGGTGAACATTTTGCCCTCTGTCATGTGCCATTCTGCCTCAGAACCAACCAAGTACAGACTAAAACCTCCACAAACTGTAAGCTAAATAAATCTTTTCTTCCTTCATTTTGGGTGTTAGGTATTTTGTCTCAACAACAAGAGAAAAGTAACTAAGACACCCAGTAAGACTAAAACCCGGTTATTTAAGAAAGTGAGAAACCTTCACTCACACTGAGTACAAGAGACAATACACATTTCCAATACTGAGAGTGCAGGGGGTGGCATCACTAAAAATCCAAAACCCCTAAATGGTAACAGTATTAAAAATTAGGCCAATATACCTGATTTTTGAAATGGAAAAGGAACAAACTAATAAAATTCACTCACTAAGGAATATATATAGTCTATAAATTCATATGCTACTAATGATAACAAACTCATTACAAAAATTCCTTTTATAAGAAAACTACATGTTCAGATGGTTTCATTGGTGAGTGCTATCAGTTATTCAAAAAGAAATTATTCCAATTCTACCTAAGTCAGTCTAATTGGAAAAAGAGTGATTACCAGCTAATTCTAGTCACTGTTACCCTCATAGCAATAGCAAACAAATATGTTACAAAAAATGAAAACTATACTATAGACAAATACTATCATGAGCATTTGTACAAAAATTTTCACAGGTTTAGCCCAGTATTCTTGGAAAAAGATAGCACTCCACCACAAATTAGAGAAATAGAGTTTATTTTAGGAAAGTTTTGCTTAGTATTCAAAGTACAATCAACTTAATTCATCAAAAAATATCCAAAACACTTATTTATACACTCATTTTGAATAAGTGAAAATAATTCTACAACCTTCAGCATTCAGTCTGAGTAAAGATGTCTCAGAAAACTAAAAATAAAGTGAGATTTCCTCAACTGAATGAAAGGCATCTGTATTAAATCTGTGCCTAGCATTATGCTTAATGTTGAAAGCCTGAATGCTTCCTCCTAGACTAGGAACAACACAGGGATGTCAACTTTTACCACCCTACTCAGCATTTTCCTAGAGATTCTAATAATGCATGAAGTCAAGAAAAATAAACGAAAGGAAGAACTAAAATTGCACATGAAGATGGCACAATTACAATCAGAAAATAGGATGAAATCTACAAAAGTCTAATGGTAGCAGAGTTTCACAAGGTTTCAAGACACAATGCAGACAATAAATGATTAGCAATGAGTAATCAGAAAAAAGCATGTCAAAATACTTGTTTATTATAAAGGGATCGAAAATATGAAAAACACAAAAATGCACAGATTATACAATGAAGATGAAAAAAAGTGTTGAAATGAAGATTTTCATCCCAGCACTCAGGAGGCTGAGGCAGGAGGATCATTGCGAGTTCGAGACCAGCCTGGGCTACAAAGTGAGCTCAACGCCAGCCTGAACTGCACAGTGAGACCCCGTCTCAAAAAGACAAAAGAAAGTGGGGAAGTAATTATACTGGAGACTCAGTAGTATTGGTCAAACGTCTATTCTCCACAAATTGAGCTATTAATACAAATGAATCCAGCAAAATTCTATTTTTTGGTAGATTTTGGCAAGCAGGCTCTAAGAATGATACAGAAATGCAAAATAGTCAAACACCATTGCAAAGAAAATACAATGGTGGACATCCTATACTGACTTCAGGACTTGGCATAAACTGCACTAATCAAGGTACTGCAGTATTGGCCTTCATAAATGAATGACCACTGGAACACAAGGCAATTCAATGAAAGACCCATGCATATATGATCAATTGATATAGACAAAGTGAAAGATAATTAAGCGGAGGAAGAATTTTCCCTTCAAGAAATGATTAAATAAGAATCACATGTTCATGAAAATGTTAGTGTGCTAGGACTATCATAAAAAATACCACCAACTGAATGACTTAGAAACACAGAAATTTATTGTCTCACAGTTCTGGGGAATAAAGTTTGAATCAAAGTGTCTGCAGCATTGGTCTTTATCAGGGTCATGTAGAAGGCCAGGCCAATCTCCGTTCTTCTACTGTTTTGTTTGAGAATTCTTGACACTTTTTAACTACCAGATGAGTCACCCTGGTTTCTGTCTGTAGTCGCATGGTCCTCTGTGAATGTTCTCTGTGTCCAAATCTCCTACATTTATAAGAGTACCATTACATTGTATTAGGACCCCATCTTAGTGATCTCACCTCCATTGACAATGTGCAAAGTCCCTACAGACAAGTAACGCCATATTCATAAGAATCACAGGTCCTAGGGGTTAACGTTTCAATACTGTTTGAGGGATGACACAGTTGAACCACAGCAATGAAAAACATGAAATTTAATGCGTATCTTATACCACATATAAACACTGGCATAAATGGAGGATATCTTAATTCAAACTTGAAAATTTCTAGGAAAATAAATAAAATTTTTGTGTGACTGTGCTTTAAAAAGGGTTCCCTGTGCATAACAACAGAAACAGCATCAATAAGTGAAAAACCTTCTCAAAATTAATAATTTCAGCTCTTCCAAAACTCTTACAAGAATGAAAAAAGTCAAGTGAAAGGAAAGATATTCTCTAGTCACTTGTCTAATGAAAGGTTTTTTATCTAGAATGGATAAATCACTCCCAGCTCAGCAAGAAACGAAAACAATCCAATTAAAATGATCACATATTTGCAGAGAATTCACTAACAAAGATATACAGTGGCAAATAAGCACATAAAGGGTCCTTAATAACATTACTCATAAGGGAAATGCAAATTCAAACCACCACGCGGTGCCAATACACACCTATTAAAATGTTTATAAATTAAAAGTCTCATCGTTTCAAGTCTTGTGTAGAACATGTGGCACTGCATTACCTTGCTGGGGGGAATACAAAATGGTACAGTCCCCTTGGAAAACAGTTTGGCAGTTCCTTTAAAAAAAAAATCAAGCCACCTGCCATGTGACTTCACCTGCATTCCAAGATATTTTCCCAAGAGGAAAGAAAGCATATTTCCAAACAAAGACTTATGTACAGATGTCTTTTGTGGATTTATTGGTGGAAATCAAAAATGGGAAGCAAATAAAATGCAGGGCTACATGTGAGTTAATAAACTGTAGTGCATCCATAAAACAGAACGCTACTGAATTATAAAAATACACTATTGGTACATACAACAATATAAATACATCTTGGTGAAAGGAAGCCAGGTTTAAAGATGCACCTGCTGTATACCTCCACTGACATAAAATTCTGGACTATGGAAATTGATCTATTATGCCAGAGTAGATGAGGGAGTTCTGTAGAGGAGTGAGGTAGAGAGATTTAGAGTTTAAGGGAAATACTAGCATGTTCATTATCTTGACTTTAATGGTGACGGCACAGTGCACATGTATGCTAAATTTCTCAACCTGTTCTTTCCAAATGAATGCTGATTATGATGTCAATCGTATCTCATTAAGCACTTTTTGTAAAGGAACAAGAAGTCCAGACTCTGAAATGGCAGTTCTTTCGTCCTAACTCTGCCCTTGCTCTCTATTATCTGTGACCCTGTATATTAGTCACCTTTGCATCCCTGAGACAAAACTCCTGACACCTGCAACTTCAAGAAAGAGAGTTTTATTTTGACCCAGAGCTTCAAATGCTTCATTCTCTGCTTGGCTGGGTCCATGGCAGAAAAGGCATGGTGACAGGGCCTGGGGAAGAAAATTGTTCATGTCATGTCAGCCAGGAAGCAGAGAGAGGTAAGAGAGGAGCTGGGGACAAGGGTATATCCTTCTGGGTCGCACGCCTGGCGGGCCAGCTCCAACCAGGCACCAGTGCCCAGTAGCACATTTAAGCCCTGAGCTTAGCAGTACACTTATGAGTATAGCACTGCAGGACCCCATCACTTGAGCACATGAGGCTCTAGAGGAACATTTTAGACCTAAACAATAACCCTTGAAGAAATTACTTAACCGCTTTTTGCTTCAGTTTGCCTCTCCTCAATATGAGTGATCATGGAAGTACATAATTAGATTTTTTTGAAGCTTGCACAAACTAGTACATGAAGTTTGCCTAAAACAGTGTCTAGCCAACAGTAACTCTAATAGATGCTGTTGTTTCCGTTGACAGTGGCGCCAGAAATAGCACCAATAATCTCTATTCAAACTAGACAAGTCCAAAAACCAGGAATTTTCCGTTTTCAAATTGCATCATTAAAAATAAATGTTCTCTGTGCAGCATGACTTGCTCTAGACCCTATGACTTGACTAAAAGATTTATTATCACTGCAGCCCAACAACTGTCTTACTGAATTTAAACCCCAAAGACGATAAGGTAATTCTTTCGGCTCTCCTGTCGCTAGACAAAGATATAAACAACTGAATAGCATGATTCAGCTAATCGTCTTTGGCAATCAAGGGAAATGAGGAATTACAAATAAAGTCAGAGATTATGAAATGAAGAAACTGGTATATTATACATTGAGTTTTTCTACTACCCTGCCCCATGGTAAAAGCTGACGGAAGATTTTTGGTACATAAAATTATCAAGCTAGCCAAGGACTAAACAATTGTAGGGAAGGAGATTTGGGCTACCACGCTAAGCAACAGTAGCAAGATCAGGAAAAAGAAGTGGAAAATGAAGTTTGATACAATATTTAATGGTTACGTGGTAAGTTTTGGAAACAAAAAATTGCATCCCTAATCCAAATCTTCTGTAAGAGAAATATATTTATTGAAGCCTAACACATGACATACCTACAGTAAAAAAAAAAATTATAGATCTTAAATGTGAAAACTGATCTTGATTTTAAAAATTAAGCACTTCATATAAGCACCAGGAGGTCGAGGCACAAGGTGGCACTTGCACCCCAGCAGTCCCGTCTGGGTTATGGTACTGTTGGCACTTCCTACCGATCGTAATTGCACATTAGAGGCCCATACCATAGATTCATTGTCCTTGTTTCTGAATTTGATATACAAATATTTTACAAACAATCCTCTCGAATCTGATGTCATTCCTCAACTGGAGCTTTACATATTGTTTTTTGTTTCATTTGTATCACAACTGTTCAGAGTTTTGTCCTTTGATTTCTGATGTATTTACAATGGCATTTCTAGACCTAGTTTTCTATGTATTTATTCTGCTTAAAATATAGTGCTCTTCAAAATTATGGCTACATATTCTTCATCAAATTTAGAGTGTTTTTAGTCACTGTCTCTTTTTCTACTGCTTTTGCGACATCTAGGCCCCTTTCATATCCTGTCTTGTTACCTAGACATTAAGCTTTGCTGTTGCGTGACATATAGTATCATTGTGTCCAAAGAGTGACAGTTTTATTTTTAATTATTATGTTCTAACATTTATTTCACTTGATCTCAAAATTTGAATATTTTTCACCGATTTCTCCTTCCCTTCACTACTACTCACATCGGAAAACATGACAACAGAATATTGAGCTCACTTCCATGTATTTTACTTCTAAGAGCTTGGCTTTTTCAAGTACTTGTGACTTTAGTTTTTCACTTGTGCTTTCAACCTGTTCTTTTAGCCCTTATTTGGCATATACGATCACTTCGATAGAAATGCCAAATTGGCCACTGTCCACCACCATTGGTAAAAGTAGTATACACATCCATGTATTTTAAGTCATTTCTATATTTTCTTACTTGTCTCCCTAAAGAATGCATATAGGGCCTGTTGATGTTAATGTTTAAGTATACCATTTAGTGTGGAATGGTACTGTCTAATAGGAAAATTCATTTTAAAATTTAAAGTATTCACATTTAATACGTAAAAAGTAACAGGAAATTATGTTTAGCAATCTATTTAATATTAAGTTTATTTTTACTATTATCATTTCATCATGTCATGTCTTCAGAATGTATTCTATGTTTTAAAACTACAATATACCTCCATTTATAATAGCACTACTTCAAGTTTTTAAGAGCCAGACTAAGGTGATTTTGTGGCTACCATAATGGAAAACGCACATCCTAGAGATTGTGTAATATTCAAGGAAGATGTGACAGACAGAGGACAGGTATATATTACATGGTGATGTTGAGATAAAGATTTGAATTTTATCCATTTGGGAAATAAATAGGTCTCTATCTAGCTATATAAAGACTACTTCATCATGTTGGGTGGAAGACATTCTTTTAATTCAGACTCCTATCTGCTCAGCATCAATTGCACAACCAGTTTGGAGAAATAACCCAAATTATATGAAATATTAGAAAGTAAATTCCAGCTTTCCTGGATTGAATTTCTACAGATGAAAAGTTCTTTCTCCATCCTGAAAGCCAGGATTCAGACTTCTTACTTAAGCTGGAACAATAATAATGTGTTTTTCAAGGACTCAGTAAATTAAGTACAAAAATATTTTAAAATATTTCACAATGTTTTAAAATATTCCCAGATAATGTTGAGTGAGGCAAGACAGAGGCTCAGCAGTGACCTTGTACCTGGCGTGACGTTCTGGTCAGACGGTTTCTAGATTGGAAATGGCACTAAAATGATGTTTCTTAAGCTTACTTCATTCCTGTAAGTGTTCCAGGCTTTTCAATGAAACTCTGATCTCTACAGTTTGTGTAGACCTATGATTTCACATCTTTGTATAATATATTTGCTATTTTCAGAACTTTTGGATACTTTCTTGTCATTAGCAGTGAGTATATAGACAAATTGTGTTGTATTTTTCCTTAGTCTCTTCATCTATCAAGTAGGAATAGTAATGGTGTGTATCTTTTATAAAAGCACTGAGATTGAGGTAAAGTAGAAGAAATAAAGATAGGTTGAACTCCGTATTATAAATCTGCCTTGGCCTCATACTGGCACAGCCTGAAATGCTTTTCTGTGATGAGAGTTGGACTTATTCCATGGAATCCAGAATTGATGTACCTGTCTCCTCTCTAGGGGACCTCTCTGGGCCCCATAAAGTGACAGGATAGGTATACTTCACATATGTATTAATTGTGTCTGAGTATTTAACCTCTGAAAGCTCAGCTTTTCTTACTATTAAAATAGTTTATGGAAAATCTTCTGCGTAGTAGGTATTGTATAATATTTCTCATTTTTTTAATTTAAAATTGTATTGAGTCTAGAGGACTAAGGTTAATGATATGGTAGCTGAATCACCTACAAAAGACCCTCAGTTTGATCCCAGCACTGCAAAAATTGTGTGTAAAATTATCTGAGTGAATGATAATAATTGTTTTGCTGATAGTTTGAAAAAGCAGCTACATGTAACTTGACAAATCACCACAAGGCTAAAGTCTCCTTTTAGTCTCAGGCTTTATCATGTATTTTACTCTAAATGTACATGCTTGGAATGCTTTCCAAATTGTTTACTATTTTGTAACATAACTTGTTTATTTATTAGCTTTAAGAGGTGCCAGAGACAAAGCCCACTGTCTCAGTCTAGAAGCAGTCTAAGTAGGCACAACGATGTAACTTTTTGTCAACAATTCATGTTTCTGACATGAACATTACTGTTTCTATTCCAAAACAAAGAAATTGATTTTTAAAAGTTAAGTAATTTGTGTACTCAGGTAGTGAGGTGCCAAATTTTGTATTTTAACTTGACTGTGAGTTCTAATTCTCTATACAGGGTTAAAAGACATTATCGGATGACCCTTAAGTACTGAATGTTACTTCACAGAACTGTTCTGGCATTCACAGAAACAACTTGATATTTCCATAAAAGTAAGTAAACTCTCAAAGAATGCACCTCATAGATTTACTCCATTTCCCTGACACAACCATTTTCTTAATCCTTCTTTTATTACGTCTATTTTTCTTTTCTTTTCTCAAATCTGTGATCATAAATAATTCACTGACTGTAAATAGTCCATTATTTAAGTAGCTTTCATCTACAAGAATTTGGAAAATTTGCTTCAGGTGAATTTTTACTGAAAGAATTGTGATTAATTTTCTGAGAGAACAACTTCTACGTTCTTGTACTTACTGGGCCAGTCAAGACAAATAAGATAAAATTGAATGTAAGGCACTTGCTTTTCCTACTGCTACTCTAAGACGTTTCTAGGGGGCTTATGGATAGGCCTTATTTAAGAATATTAATAACTTCTCATAGTGGAGGTAACCAGGAAATCAAATCAAATGATATATCTATGTATATCTTCTGATCTAATGTGTGGATTGTCTAATCCAGTATATGTTAACTTTTCTTTCTCACATAGTCTAAGAAGTAGCAAAGGCACAGCTGTGAAACATAGTTGACCAAGACTCCTTTTGGCAACACCGAATCTCACCACTATGCTGTCATTTCTCCTTCCCCTTCTGTAAGTAATTCTACATTCCTCCCAGTTTGCTTTCATTTAGAGGTCACTGTTTCCCATTTATTTTCAGAAATGATACATTTTAAACACAACGCATTAATTTATTTACATTTCTCATTAGTGAAAAGCATCTCGATGCTCTAGAAATATACCAACCAGCCAAGTTTTTCACCTGCACTATTCCTTTACAGAGGAAGCCATTGTCACGGGGAATTTTCTCATTGCTGAGACAAAATACCTACCACGCAGAGTTAAAGGAGGAAAGGTTTGTTGCAGCTCACAGTTTGTAGAGGTTCAGTTCATAGTTGGCTGGCTCCAAGGCAGGGTGGAGGGGCAGCGGGGCACCACAGAACAGAAACAGTTCGTGGCAGGCAGGAGAAAGCAAGAACGGAAGTAGCGAGGCAACAAGTGATGGCAGCAGCCCTCTTCCTGTTCCTTGTCTTCTACCCAAGATACAGACCCCTAGGGTGGGTAGTGCTTACCAAGTTTGGGCCTTTCCATTACCCAAACCCAGAGCTATGCCAAATCCATCAGTGGACTAACTCAGTAATCATGCAACCTTGATCCCACATTACACACTTATCACAGCATCGTATACTCGAGAGGTCTAGCCACCTCTGAAAAGCTCCACCTATGTCTCAAGTTACTTTTCTCATTGTGGAGACTAAATACCCAACACCCAAAGTTAAAGAAGGAAAGTTCTATTCATCTCACAGTTGGTGGAGGTCTTAGTCCATAATTGGCTGGCTCTAATGGCAGGTGGCACGTGGTAGAGAGGCCACAGTTCATGGTGGTGGAAGACAGGAAAAGGAACAAGAGGAGCTTACCAGCATCTTTCTGCCCCTTTTCTACTTTATCTAGGCTGCTAGGATTAGGGTGGTGCCAAACCAATCAGTGGACTGATTTAGTAATGACACACCCTTAATCCCAGTATCACAGAGTCTAGATTCAGCCACCTTTGAAAAAGTCCCACCTAAAACTGCATGAGCCTTTACGGGGACATCTAGACACAAACCATAACAACCTATGGGCACATAAACCTTTGTGGAAACATCTAGCTACATGTCATAACAGTTATCATGAGAAATAAAATACCAGCCTGTTTATAGCCATGACCTGATTATTAAAAACTTAAAGGAAAATACAGCTCATACATTTCAGGTAGTATAATTCCTCTTTGATCTGAATTTCCTGTAAAGTTATTCCAACTTGTGTCCAGCACTGGATGATTAACAGTGTGGAACCAAAGAGCTTTCCAGGTGAGAATCATCATGTTCAAACAGTTCACTCACACGTTATGTAAAACTCATACCGATCGTGTTTAAGAATTTAAAAATAATCCCACATATTTTTGCTTATTGTGTGTCTGAAACCCTGCATAGTCTGTTTCTTAGAGAAATAAACAGGATCAATGAGTGACAATGTGAAATATGACAGTTACCAGAAACAATCCTTCTAACATGACAAACTTTTATCAGATGTGCAGTCTTTGAGTTCATAGACAGAAGAACTCATGTAAGGAGACAAAATGTTCGTCTGAATATTCAGACATTTCAGATTTCTAACACTCATTTTACCGTAGGTTATCACAAGAAGAAAACATTTGTGTAACTCAGTGAATGTTTTCCTCCTCTGGCCCATAATGTTGAGCACTATAATGAGTTGTGTGCTGCAGTACTGAACATTGAAACTTGGAAATCATCAGATTTAAATATAAATTAATTGTCTCATCCTGAACACCTGTTTATCCTCTGTGATTCCTATATTGTTTTCCTCATTAAAAGTTGTCCCTGTCCTTGCCTCTACTTAAGCCTGGAATTTAATTCTTCTGTCTCACATTTGGTTAATCCGTAAGTTCTACGGATTCTATACTGTAACCATCTAATCTAACCACTTTTCTCTGTTTCTGGTAAATGCTGTGGTTTAGCTGGCTCCCAAAGATCCTAAAGCAGATTCTTTACAAAGGTAATTGTCAGGTTTTCCTCTTCTTTTTTTTTTTAAAACATACTCTGTATCCCAAAGTGACTATTTAATGATATAAATCCCTGTTCAAAACCCAGGAGGAGGCCACCCTTGCCCTCTCAGAAAGAATAGGCTGAACAATGACATTTATAGGCTCTTTGTGGTTTAGCCTTTGGGGATCTATGCCTGGCTACTTAGGCCACAGGACTTGGCTTCTTCGCTTGCAGTCAGTTGTGCTGTGTTTCCTCACCTCTGAGTATTGTACGTTTCCCTCTCAACAGGTGCCATGAGGCTAAAGGATCTGCACTGAAGCCAGGAAGAGGTACTCAAAGTGAGGACCAGAATTTCCCCAAGAGAACAGCAGGTGTTCTCAGCAAAAGTAAGGACCAGACTGCTCTGATGATAACAGCTGAGTTCATATCAGGAATACCAGCACAACAAGCTTCTTCAGCAACAGCATGCCATCTTCTCCTCCAGTTCTCCTTTTATGCTGTTAGCAAGAATCTTTAAATAGGTCTTCCACATCCAGAATCACACTGACTCATTCAGATGGGTATTCCAAGTTGACCATTAGTTAACTCACCATAATCCACCTCTGGTCAACCAGATACATCTCCTTTAAACACCATCTCCAGTGGCAGCTTTGTGAAAATTTAACAGATCTTAATCTATTCATATTTACATTAAGGTAACAATTACACACGTACAATTCTTATTGCACTCATTTCCCATACAAAAGCAAATATTCAAGGGATTCTCAAATTTCAAGGTTATAACCACAATAATTCACTAAATAACCTGATTACAAACAGGTATCTAAAAACTACATTGAAATCATAATTAAGAGAGCTATTACAATCACAATTCTTGCTTCCCATTAACTTTTAACAACTAGGCAAGGTAACACTAAGAAATGCCACAAGATATCACCTGCATTTCAAACACACACTTCCCTTCTGGTGAAAGGCCTCAGGTAATTTTTCCATTGTTTCATCAGTGTGTTCTATTTCAACCTTGCAATCCACAGCTCCACTTCAGCCTCCCGTCTAGCTAAATGCTTCAAATCACCCTGCAGGCTCTCCTCTCTTAATTTCCAACATAGACCTGGCAAAAAGCCCTCAGTAGCAACCATACCACTTTCCCAAAACTATACTGCAGTAAAATTTCTCTGCCACATAGGCAATACCTATCAACACAAGCAAAATGCAGACCATCTTCTTGCTAAAGCACAACATACCCTGTCTGAGATCCAGCAGCCAATGCAGTCCTTCACAATAGAAGACTCCTGAGCCATCTTAAACAGCAGAATTTCTCCCAGTACGTTGATTGTCCAGGCCCTGATCAAAGTCTCCCATATAGTTTAAAACATACAGGGGCTATCTTTTTGGTCTCTAATAACTTTTTCAAATTAATTCCCAAAGCTCTTTAACCACATGGCCAGGCAGTATCACAGCAATGACCCTACTCTTGGTATCAATTTCTGTCTTAGTTACTTTCTGTTGCTGAGACCAAACACCCAACACCCAAAGTTCAGGGAAGAAAGGTTTATTTAGCTCACAATCTGTAGAGGTTTCAGTCTATAATTGACTGGCTCCAGCATAAGGTGGCTTGGCAGAGGAGAACAGTCATGGTGGGCAGAAGGTAGCAAAGCAACAGGATGGGGGAGAGAAGCTTGTATCTGCCACTTTTATCTCATCCAGACTGCTAGGATTAAGGGTTGGTGACTGCTAGATCAGGCTACTTATTGGATTGACACTTCTCTAGATAATGCTAAGGGGGCTTCTGCTCCACATGAAAATCTATATACATTTTTAGGTACATAGAAGTTATTTCTGGGGTTCAGGGACATAGGGCGATTATGATACTTACTGATGTTTCTCTAGGGGGTCTCTTTGGAATGTCAATAGATCAAAAATCTCTTTCATGTTCTTCTGGTTGATCAGTATTCTTTTAGGGGATTTAATCACATAAAAATTTAAAACAGGTCTTAGTCCAAGAAGGGAAAGTCTTTAAAGAATACTCCATTTTCTGAGATCATCAGGCATAGGCCTTGGTACATACCATTCCTTGTGGAAATAAATGAGAAGGTGATGAGACATTGGAAGGAACATGCACAATGTTCCTTAAAATGTCACTGTAGTCATTGGCTCGGGATCACTTTAGGTCTGAGACCTAAAAGTCTTTCTTTCTATCCTTAACACGAATTGCAAATCATGCTATTTGAACTCCCCATTTGTCCCCCAGGCTCACTGACATCTAACTGTGCACCTAAAAAGACCTAGACTTTCCTTGTTCACTGTTGTATTTCTTTTTTTTTATTTTTATTTTTATTTTTTATTTTAGAAACATAAAAGTACAAAAACATATTGACAAACAGACACCCATTATCATAGAAAATAGTACAATCACAACTAATCTATAGACAAGGTGATATGGTCTCAACAGTAGTTGTTGCTTTATCCATTGATATCTTCGAATTGTAGATGTATGGACCCATATACAGACATGCAA
>PVLD010013204.1:0-56950 GCA_004027595.1 Dinomys branickii | reverse complement strand
ATTAAATTAACTTAAATTTAAATTTAAATTTTAATTAAAATTTAAAGTTTGGCAAATACCATGTTAAATATCCAACTAAACAAAGACAAACAGATAACTTTATTGGCAGACTTGTTTTAACTTTTAATGTGCTAGTGTACGTTTTGCATCTCCATAAGCAAAATTGTGTAGATACTTCTACATTTACGGGTCATGCAATCCAATTTGTAATTTCCCATGGTACCATTCTGTGGTGTACATCATGGTAAAACTGTAGTAGGCTGTTGGGGATGTTTAGGATTCCAAACCTAATCTGGTTTCCTAAGGAAGTCAACCTAACACTTCCAAATTTTAATATGCATGTTTTAGTTAGATTTCCTGTGCTGGGCCAAAATACCTGACACCTGCTACCTAAAGAAAAAAAGGTTTATTTGGGCTCATGGTTTCAAAGTGTGTAGTCCATGGTCAGTTGGCTTTCAGGCAGAGACATTAAGGTAGAAGGGCGTGGCTGAATTCATGGCAGCCAGGAAGTAGAGCAGGTTGGAAAAAACCAGAGAGGAACAGTCCACAGACCAGATGCAGTCCCAGAGATTATGCCCTCATGACCCACTTCCTGAAATGCCCCATCTTTAGAAATAGCCCGTTCACCTATGAACTCAATAGTGGGTTAAATCATTGATGAGACCAGTGTCATCATAATCCAATCACTTATCCAGGAGTTCCTTAGTTCATTCCAGTTGATAATCAGGATTAACTGGCACAATGCATTACTTCTTCATTCAAATGTCCACTCTTTCCATTAGTGGTCCAGAAATATGACCTCATTTCTGACTCACTTTCATGACTGAGCCCTATTTGGACCAGAGCATAGGATGGGCTTGTAGAATCTGTCAGTGTTTGTTTGGGGAAATCATTCAAGAGTTATTTGTTAGTTATAGCATCTGTGGAAGAGCTCTGGAAAATTGTTTGTGTCACTGGTAATTCAGGAGGTATGGCTGAGATCAGTTAGTGGGTGAACAAAGGAGAAACACCATAATTGGACCGACAGCTGTGAGACACAATATTTACCAGGAAATTCATACTCAAAAAGAAGCAACTTGAACAGACACATTTGGGAACTAGGACAGTTAGAATTAGGACAACCCAAATTTCTTTTTTATAGTTTATTTTTACTGATGGTCATTTTGAAAGTTTATCTTATCTCCCTGAGTGGGTGAAGATTAGGCTTTATATTTACTAAAAAATTTCCAGGATTTTATATAGCATTTTGATTTGTCTTTGTTCTCCTTAGCCCCAAGTTTTACTTTTTTTGATAGTTAAATACACTCTTAATAAATAAGAAGATACTTTTTCAGTGATGCCTTTACTTTGTGCTCAAAGTACTGTGGCAGTAAGCCACATCATTTTCAGCTTTTGTTTCCTTTCCTGTAAAAATATTTTTTATTTAAATTCCTACTTTCAAAAGCTTAAAGGCTTTTCTAAATTTCCTATTACCTTTTCCTGACATTTAAAAATGTCATTTCTTTTGCAAAATCAAGGTAGTACTGTTATTTCTACTCTTATAATATCTACATAATTTTCCTTAGGAAATTTTCTCTTGAGTCACCAACTTTGCTATTACTTTAAAGGGTAAGTTTGAATATATAAACATTTTAAATCTGACTCAATGTCATTTCTTTTCACTGTATCTTAATTGACTGAATTTCCTGCCTTTATGGAAGGGAATTTGAAGAGAATAGAAAAAAATTTAAAAATAGAATATTGTCCCAGAATGGTGACTCTTAGATCCTATAATGTGTTTAGTTATCCTAGCTTTTTTCCTATTGTACTAGATTTACTAGGACAGAAAAATAAACTGATTCAATGCAGAATAGTCAGAGGTCAGTGCCCTTTACAAGTGCTTTTTCTTTTGAGATGCTTGATCTGTCCTGTTGTGAGGCTAACAGTGTTGGGAGGTGCCATTTGCTGAGTGATCTTGACTTTTCTGTAGAGGCAGACTGTGGTAATTGAACAGGTGGAAAGTCTCAGTTAAGCTCTAAAAGAATACCAGTTGCTAAAAGTTGGACAACATGGACAGCTTGGAACGCCAAGTCCCTGTAGTCTGTAGTGAAGAAATAGTAGGGACATCAACTGTTTCACATTCTGAAGGTAACTTGCAAGTGCACATCTCAGGAATTGCCAATATTTATCCTACAAAGATTTTCAAAAAGGCTAGGAACTAGAGGCTCAAACCAAGCTTTGCATTAAATAAAGCTTTGGGGTAAGAGAGGGTCTTACTGCCTAATTATTTGTGTAAGAGCTATCCAATACAATGTTCATTAATTTTCATCAGGTGCCACATTTGCTATTGGGTGCTGGGGTATCAGGGAAAAAGTGATAAACATTGTAATTACCATCTTACTGCTTTCAGACTTCAGTCAGATACAGACAAGTAACCAAGATCACACAACAGTGAGCTATATGCTATAGTGGGAGAAATACAGTGAAACATGTTGGTATGCAGAAGGAGGTAGTTGATTTTACTTAAGGAGTCACGTAAGAAGAGGCATCTGTGTGAGAGTTAAATAGAATAGAACAAGAACAGTGGAGGCAGGAAAGAACATTCTTGGAACGTATAAGAGGATCAGAGGAAATTCATAAAATATTTTGTTTAGAACACTCAGAGCCTGGAAAGAGAGAGAAGTAGGTAGAAATGAATATGAAAAGTAAATGAGGTCCAGATAATTAAGATTTTATAAGCTTTGGGGCTTTATTCTGGATGGAACAGGAGCCAATGTAAGGTTTCCTGGCAGGGAAATAATTAAATATGGTTTTATGGAAGGACTCTGGTGGCATACTGGAGTTGCAGGGAGATGATACTGGGGAGAGGAACACCAGTGGAGGGACTGCTGCATTAGTTTACTTAAGATGAGATGCCAGCCCTAATTGAACAAGCGGCGCCATTTTAATAGCTGGCATTTTGGTGTTTGGCACACTAGACATTAAATTTGTTTACTCTCAACTTTTGTAAGGTGTACTTAGTACTTATATTTTCCTTTAAGTCAATGTTTTTCATTCTTTCTTTTTTTTCGTTTTTTGAGACAGGGTCTTGCTATGCAGTTGAGGCTGGCCTTGAGCTCACTTTGTAGACCAGTCTGGTCTTGAACTCACAATGATCCTCCTGCCTCACCCTCCCAAGTGCTGGGATTACAGGCTGTGCCACCACACCCGGCTCATTCTTTATTTCTTTAAGAAACCACCCTTTATTTCCCCTTTCTCATACTTTTTGTAAACTTTTATATTTGGCTGCTTCCTCCAAAAAGTGCCTCTATAGCTCCTGTCATATATGTCTTTTATTACTTTTGGTCATCGTAGTTCCTTTTCCTAACCTGGGTACACAGTTCATACTAAGAAGGACATAATTAAGATTTTGGAGAACAGGTCTTGATCACTACAATTGTGGATAGCCTGAGATTTTGTGGAAAGGGCTAACAGGAAAAAATTCAGTGGCTCTCAGAATTGGAAGGAAAGAAATAATTTAAAGACAAATAGTGTTCCCAGAGAGGAGAAGCCTTGCTGTACAGCACTCAGTATAGTTGTAGGATTAGAAAAGACCAACGTGAATGAACCCCAAAGTACAATATATAATTAAGGGCACAGAAGGCACATAATACTTGTCTAGCATGAAAAGAGACACTGAGAAATTGCAGGGTGAGGCTGAGAGTTTTAAAAAGACAGAGAGTGCAGAGGTGGAAAATGACAAAAACATTTCATGTAAGACTCACAGAAAGTGCTGCAATATTACATGAGACACAAAAGGTCAGTGAGAAGCCTAGAAAGGTGTCTAATGGGTAGCAGGGGTAATCCATTGACTGAAAGGGTCTTGGAGCCATTGATTTTCAAAAGTAAAATTAAATGAATTCTTCGCCTCAGTGCTCTCAGAAAGTACAGCTTTGCTAAAAAGAGAAATCAATTTAGAATGAAAGAAGTAAAATTGTTTCTTATAAATGTTACCAGTCAATAAATGGGAAAGGAATTTGGATTCTCATGTAGGGCCAGATAGGTTTTCTTTTAGGATTAATGTCCCTCAAGGCCCATAATTCATTATTAGGCTGAAAAATCCATTTTAAAAAGTTTTGGTTTTGTATATTTTGTTTCTGAGTCACCCCATTGCAGGCCATTTTAGCACTTCATTGTTTGAATGACAGGGATTGACACATCTGGCCCTTATCAGTAAAGCAAAGAAAAACTTCAGGAGGACAAAGAAGTCATGATAAAAGAACTTCCAATCTCTCTCCAATCTCTCTCTCTCTCTCTCTCTCTCTCTCACCTTTCTCTGTGGTCAGACACTCTTGTTCCTGTATAAGGAGACTCCTCAGAGATACAAAATTGCATGTTAAAGACAGGGTTACAGGAAAGGGTGAGCTAGATACCAAAGTAGAAAGATTCCTGTTTCTCTCTCAGTAGGGGACAAAAAAGCCCATTAAATGAAAGCATATGAAATTACTGTTTCTATAAGCCAAAAACAATTGAGTATTGGCAATTTCATATAGTTTAATTTAATGTATGTGGATTAGGGCCTGCTTCATTAAGATTGGTATGATGTTTTTTACATTTGTTTGTTTTCCTGTTTCCTCAGCTCTATCTTTCCATTGTGATGAGAAATGAAGTCATTATAGCAAAACCAAAAAATTTTCCCTGTGCATATTTTATGGGCAGAAAGAAAGGGAGACTTGTTCCTGTGAAAGGACCTTTGGTTAGTAGAGTGCACTATGCTAGTAGCCATTAGAACTAAACTTCCCACCAGTCTGGGGCAGGCTCCATGAAGATAAGGGTAAGCGGAGGCCTGACTCTGAGGCCCAGGGTAAAGGGATTTGGTAGAGATCTACAGTTCTCCACATTTTTCTAAAGAATAATTTACCTGGGAGTTAGCATAGATGAGCAGTTGGGATTCAGAGTTGGATAACCAGTGACTCTGAATCCAGCATGATCATGGGCAAAATACTTGGTCGAACCCCCATCTCCTCATGGCCAAAATGGAATGGTAATAGTACCTCTGTCATTACATTGCTGTGTCTGTAGTAAGCAATAAGGGTTAGATATCATTAGAAATAGAATGAAAATAAAAGCAATGGAAGCAAAAGAAAATGCCTTTAAAAAGGGCTCTTAGACGTTTGCCTTACATGTTGAATATATTGGGGTAATTAGCACTTGCTGCTGCAATAGACAAAGCCTGAAATCTTATTGGCTTATCATCATAAACATTCTGTGCTCGTGTCACAGCTATAATGAGAATGGGGCATCTTCCCCTGTTGTGCAGCCATAATGTTGGGCTCACAGTCCAGAAGGCTGCTGTGATAAAGGGGAAAAAGGATGGAGATGGCTATGCAGCTTTGCACCATGTGGGCCCAGAAGTGGCGTAGGCCTTTTCTCCCCAAACCTGTCACATGGGGCCAGCCTTACTACAAGATGGCCTAGGAAAGGTAGGGGAATGCTGGGAAGTATATGATTAACACAAACTGTTTTTGTTAGTTTAGAAGCTAGTTGTGGGTTGAGCTGTATTCTATCTCATTATTTTTGGACTACAAGAGACAGAGAGGGGTAGATGTGTTGGAAAGGCTGGTGGGTGAAATATGTCACAGGTACTGAGGGGACCAGTGGAAGTGGACTCAGAGCTGGACTGAAACCATGTGGAGGACAACAAGCCTCACCCTTCGAGAGACAATTGTAGATTCCCCAACTCCATCTGTCACATGTCTGGTCTTGGAAAGACGCGGGCCAAGTCAGGGCCTGCCATTCGGTACAGTCTTAGCATGTAACTGTGCTGTGTCCGTGAATTACTTCAGACATAGCTTTGTTGTTATTTTACCCCTTTTATATTGAAACAGTTTCCAATAGACGAGAGCGAAAGATATAGTATAAATATTGCATACTCATTACCTTGATTCTTTGTATTTTGCCATATGTATTGTGTTAACTATTTGTACATATCTATATTGTATTAACATTGACACATATGTTTTTCTGAGGACATTCAAAATATGTTGCAGATATTATATTCACCATAATATCATATAGTTAAAATAACATCATATCTAAAAGACTTATATACCTATATATCTATGTGTATACACACAGACTATAATATAACCAATTCATATTTTAATTATAGTCAAATTTCCCCAATTATCCAAAAATTTTATATATATATATATTTTTTTTTTTTAATTTAAAAACAGGAATTTAGGATTCACAGGCTACGTTTGGCTGTTAAATATCTCTCTAACATCTTTCAATCTTGAGTTCTCTTTGTTTTCCTTTTTTATCACATTAACTTTTTGAAGACATAGGACTGTTGAATTGTAGAATGTTTTACTTTCTGCATTTTTCTGGTATCTTCTGAACGGCATGATTTTCCTGGTTCTTGTATTCCTTGTATTTTCTGTAACTTAAATATTAAGTCTACTGGCTTGATTAAACTCATGCTAATCATTTTTGGAAGGATATTGAATAGGTGATACCTTTATTTCATATTATGTCACAACAGAAATAATGTAATGCCTGGTTTTCCACTAACATGTTAAATTTGATCACTTTGTTAACAAGGTGTCATCAGATCTTTCTTGTAAAGGACTTTTGGGGAAATAAAGCACAACTAGAAAAAGAAGTCTGGCTGTGGCCCAGGGCCAAACCACAAAGAAACAAGGGTAGCTTTGGGTGGAGAAAAGGTACCCTGAGGTATTATGTAATTAGCAACTAATTAATTCACTTGTAATTAGCGACTAATTCATCCTCATATCTTGGTACCTTGTGACTATTCCAAGAATATTTCACTAGAGATTTAGAATCCATTGATGGTCCTTGCCTGAAACACTTATTTAACTGGGAGTTATAAAAATTGTGATTTTTAAAAATTCATATTGTTCTCCTATATTTATTATTTGGTATTCTGGTGTGATGAATAACTTTCTAGTATAACTCATAGTAAATTATATTTCTTCCTCAAGAAGCAGGGTACATTCAGAGTTTTTTAAATAATTCTAGGCAATTTTGTCTATAAAGAAAAAAATAGACATTAGCTACAATCTCAACAACTGGGAAATCAATATTAAAATTTTAATATTTCTTCACATTCTTTTGTCAAAGTATATAGGATACTACTGTAACACTCTACAAAATGTGGTCCCTAAATTTTATATTCACTCTTTTACAGTTAATACTATTATCATAGTCACTTTACTATGTTGTTAAATATTCTTTAAACTATCTTTTCTGCTGACTGCATCCCATTCCACACTAACAATGTGGCATACTTTGGCTTCCTATTGCCTTATAATCGTGAAGAACATATATCCTTGACTGGCTGGGGCATCCTGATTTATGATTGTGCTCTTGGTAGAATTATTGAAGCATCCCACATTTACTCCCAGAATCACCCCAGTTTGGAGGACAAATTATATAGTCATCTGTATCACCTAACCTAAAATTGACAATTTGTAGTTTTGAATTTTTAACCTATTTTCTTTTATGTAAGTCTTTGAGTGCACTCATGAAAGTGGGTTCCTAGAAGTAAAGCAACCAGATCACACGATATACATTTAATGACCTGTCTACATATTTTTCTGCTTGTAATTTTATTAAAAATCTAAAACATTATACTGTAAAGTTGAGCTCAACATAGGTAGATGCTTTCCATGTTGATAATTTTGTTCTTTGTGTGAAGGGTTTCTCAGCCCCAGCATTATTAACATTTTGGCCTAGAAACAATCCTTTGTTGTAATGGGATTCCTTATGCATTGTAGAATGATTTAGCAACTCCTAGACATCAGTAGCAACCCTACTTCCAGTAGTAACAATCAACTGTGCTTGCAGGTATTGCCAAATGTCCCCAGGGGACGTGATATATAAACCAGTTGTAAACCACTGGCTTAAAAAATGTGCAGGAGTTATCAACAATATCCTTCTCCTTATCTATGTAATTTGTCTAAAGCTATGAGTTTTTGAGTTAAGAATTGCTTATGTAACATCCTGGAAATGGTAGAAATTACTTATTCAAGACTGCATGATTAAAATCGACTGAGTAGGAATTTAACTGAGGTCTGTGTGTCCCCAGAGTGTTATTTGTTTTGCTGCCCAAAGGGTACACATAAGTACCACTGTCATACTCTGGGCATTCCTAAATAGGAAAACAATAGGAAAAGAAGCTTTTCTCCAGGGAATTCTTGGCAGTCACTTAGTGTCTGTTTGTTACCAAGAAAATTCTTATTTATTTTTAATCATTTGTACATGGGGTTGGCTGTCTGGAGTCAATACATATCTTGCACTAGGGATATCACTACTTCTGTTAATGAGCCTAAGTAAGGCTTAAAACGGAAGCAAATGAAGAGGGATTGATTGTCCTTCCTTCTACTTTGAAGAGCATCTTCCCCACTTTCCCTTATGTTGATGACTGGCACTTGGAGGAATGGAGCAGGAGGCCAGCAGCCTCCAGGACACCCTAAGGGAAGGAAATACAATTTAAAGAAAATGATTTCTTTCTCCTCTGTCTCAAAGCTGTTTGTTCAGAATGAGTTATTTTCAAGCTTTGGAAGTAGAATGTGGCCTGACTAGCATAGTTTCAGGTTGTTTGGGGACAGGCTTTAAGCCATAGCGTTGGTCTCCTGAGTGGAGAGAGCATCTTTCACGTAGTCTAGTGCTGGAGCTTGTCCACCAGCGCTGCCAGTTAAGGCCAGAGTGATGATGGGTGACAGCAGGAATCTGGCATGGCATCCTTCTTTCCTAGCACCATAGGGGGAGCTTCCCTCAAACTCAACTTAGAATCTTAAGTGCAGAAATCTCAGGAGACATGGTTGGACTAAAAGTAATTTTATCTAAGTTTTTCTTACTCCAAAGAGTAGACATTGCTGACTGTGGAGGTTCCTGAAAGGGAAAGCAGCGACAGAATCAGTTTTCCTTCAGACAGCACTAAACTAGGAAAGAAAAAATGCTCTGAATCCACAATGCAGTGAGTTCTCATTCGTTCTTAACCTATTCTTTCTTTTTCTAAACTGCCTGAGTGCTTTCATGGATATATCCTGATATAGATTCACAAAACTTATAAAATAAATCAGAGATGGTAGGAAACAAGGGAGACTGTTTGGATATAGGGAAGGGGGCTAGGGTAAGGGACAAAGGGGTAAAGGAGTTGAACATTATCAAAATGGTCTTATACATGTAACAACATATAACTTATACCGTAACAGGCTGTTCCATTATACACAGAGAATAGCTTAGTGGAAGAAGTTCTGCAAAGTGTTAAGACAACCCCTTATAGAACAGTCCTGTAATACGTGGTCTGTACTAAAGTCACAAGCATCCGCCTCCTTTTAATCACCTTTGCTTAATCAAGGCAATAGGTCTTTGCAGATGGTTCACCTGCTCCTCTGCAGCACCTCTGGTGTTCTTCTTCAGGGGCATGTCTGAGCGCTTTGTGTCAACCTCGTCACCACCAACACTTCCCTGTTCACTGTCGTTCCCCCTCTCCTCCAGTTCCTTCTCTTTTTGGCTTGGCAGATCTTCAGAAATCTTTTCTTTCATGATTTTGTTAGCAGCATTCAAGCACCAGGAAAGGATGCTACTAGCTGAACGAAGATCCTTGACCAGGTTTGTTCTGTGTGCACAGTTTGGTTCCAGTTCCTCCAGATTAAAGTTCTATTTCACATCTGCCACAACACTCTCATCAGAATGTGGAGGAGTCCAGGCTGTAGGGGAGAGGACAGCAGTAACCCACAGAGATACCCGTCTGCTCAGAGCATAGCAGTTCACAACACTTTCTATACTGGACTTCAGTTTTTTTTTTTTTTTGGATGTAATTCTCTTCTCTGAGCAAGCAAAACATGAAATGCCAAAGGATTCCTACAGTCTGGGAGAGTAAATTTCAGCACTGTTGTTTGAGCATCAGTATGGTACAGTATTGTCCTGTCTGCCTCTACTGTCTTAACCTATTTTTCACCTGCTATTGGGAATTGAACCCAGGAATGCTCTACTACTGAGGTACATTTCCAGCTTCTGTTTTTTTTTTTTAATTCTGAGACAGACTGTTCCAGATTGTTCTTGAATTTGTGGTATTCCTCCCTCAGCCTCTGGAGTAGCTGGGACTACCGATGTGTATCTTCAGGTCTGGTTTGTCTTATCCTATTCTTAACTTGAATTATACTTTATGCTTTGCAGCACTCTATGGTTTAAAAAAATGTACTTAAAGTGTTTTAGCTCTTCAGCCATTACAAAACAACCGAGAGGCAAGTCAGATAGACACTCATGTTTCAGAAGAGGAAATGATCCATAGAGGAGGTGTACTTTTCCCCAGCTTTATAGAAGGAGGAAAGACAGCCTACTTCACAGCCATCTCTGCTATACCCCCACACTCATGCTGTACCCCCACACTCAGTCTCTGCTTTTAGACTTTTTATTCTTTTGTTTACATTTTACACTAGCCCATATGGGCACAGTATTAAAAAGAATGATTATGTGCTTGCTGTCCTCCAGCTTCACTGCAACATTGCAGAAGGTGCCCATGGTGTCTGAAATCAGGGTGCTATCTCTAGCCTCTGTTTTTATGCTTTTCACTTTTTTGTCCTTGTGAAAGGCTGAGCAGATTTTATGGCCATACGTATTTCACATTTTGAGTTTATGATAGCTTTTCTGTTAATGGCTTGGATATTATTGTGTTTCAACCCCTGCGACCCTATGTCACAACAACTCAGCTCTGGGATATATCGCAGAGTCATAATTTTAAAAACCCTTGACCTTTCTCTCTGTCAAAGCACACTTGAACATAGAGCTGTGTTTTCTTGAATAGGACAGAGTTAGGATTTCTTTTCCAGTAAATGATGAATATTTGAAAAATAATGTACAGTAACAGCATAATCTCTCTTTGTGTCTCAGACTCTTTGTCTGTCCCTCTCTCTACCTTCCCCCTTTTCCTGCTATACTTCATTTTCTTATCATGTATTAAAGTGTACTATAAAAAGAACAATGACATTTATTTAGCTATCATAGAGCTGGTTTAACTTATGCTTCTTAATCCTACTTCATTTTATTAGTATTTTAGATCCAAATTATTTTCTCATGTAAACAGACTTTTTGTAGCTTATAATTATCAGTTGAAATTCTAAAATCTTCCTGTGTTTCATCATAACAGTATAATATTATTGACCTTTAAGCACAATCATTTAAACTTATAATTTATAGGGCAGTATATAATGTAAAAATGAAGAGAGCCTTTTGCTTAAAATATCCAAATTACTGATGTGATGGCACACACCTCTCATTCCAGCACTGAGAAAGGCTGAGGTAGGAGGACTGAAAAGTTGACCTGAGCCTGGGCAACTTAGTGATTTGAAGAGATCCTGTCTCAAAATGAAAAATAAAAAGGGCTGGGGATGTTGGCTCGTTACTCAACACTGTCCCCCCAAAGTGAAATTAAAGTCAGTTCAAACTGTGATGAAAATGGCTCTCTACCTCTTTTGTGGTATGTTTAGAAGTTGATCTTTATGATTTCAGTGCTTGTAGTAGTTAAGCTCAGGTGTCAACTTACTTGGCTTTGGTATCTACTTGGCAGATTGGTTGAGCACACTTGTGGGTGTGTCTGGATGGGTCGTGGGGAGATGGTCTTGGGGCCGATATGTGGTCCCTTGTTCCTTCCCTTCTGGCACTGTGATAGTTTCTGGCCACCAGCAGTGGAGCATCATGGCTGTATCACCCTCTCATGCCATGGTGTTTCTGGCTTAGAATCAGCTGACCATGGACTGAATTCCCAGAAACCATGTGCGAAACTGAACTTCTTTTAAATTGTCAGTGTACTGTGTCCCAGCAAAGGGAAAGCTGACGGATATAGTCCCTGTGCCATTTCAGAACCTTCCCACCCTTTATCCCTCACGATGAAACTGGTCCTAAAAGGAGCATGACCCTCAGTCTTTGGAATGTTCATCAAATCCAGATTATTCTGTAATTCTTTTCTAAAGTAAAATGACAGCTAGCTAGGGACTTTTTCTTCAGCTACTCAAAAAGATATCTTGCTTCTTTAGATAATTCTACCTACTCATTTTCATCTTAGAAAAGACATGAGAAATTTTAGAACAATTTAGGTGATGCTCGGAAAGTTGCTGAGCAATTGGAGAGTTGTTATTGCAGGATGAAGATACATTACTTCGCAGATAATGCTTGTACACTAAAGGGAGAAAGAAGTAGTAATGACTTCAGTTATGAGCCTGTTTGTGTAATGCTGTATCTTTTTCAAATTTTTCAAATATAATAGGTTTTACTATATTTTATTATAGAGAAGTTAGTGTGTTGTGTGTGTATGTATGTGTGTATGTATGTGCACTTATGCTCATACATGGTATAAATAATAATGTAATAAATCCAGAAGTGTTTCTACTTAAGATACCCAAAAATATATAATCCAAAGAATATATCTTATGAAGCTGCTCATACTTTGAACTGAACTGATCATTTATATTTTATTTTGTCAAGGTGTTATGACAAAAAAAATTACTGTTTTAGGAGGCTGTCCAGAGCTACAGCCCTGGAGACCTGTTTGTGGATTTAAATGAAGTAAGTGCAATAATTTTTACTAATATCATTAAAAGTAGTTCAAGCAGCTTTATTGAAATATAATTTATGTTTCATAAAATTCTACCATTTAAAATATACAGCTCAGTACTTTTTAGTATGTTTACAGAGTTGTGAAACCATTATCATTATGTAATTTTATGCAATTTTCATCTCACCAACAAGAAATCTCATTAGCATTCCCTCTCCTTCCCTATTGCACCCAACTCCTAGCCCGAGACAATTACTAATCTGTCTGTCACTGTCAGTTTGCCTATTATGGAAATTTTATATAAGTGCAGTCATAAAGTATGTGCTTTTCAGGACTAACCTCTTTCATCAATAATATTATGTGATTATACATGATTATTCTCACATTAGAAGTTTTAATGTAATTTTTAATAGAAGAAACTTAAAATGATCCTCATATTACTACAAAAGGGAAAAAGTTCAAGTAATTTTTGTGTGCTTGCTTCCACTTTTTTCCTATTTATTTGTTTATGGTTTCATTCATTAATTTATTTAACAACATCTGTTGAGTACTTAGTATGGATCTATCCCAGTGCTAGGCACTGGCCATGATGACAGCACAGCTCAAATGGGTACTGGGGAAAAGGTAAGGACCATTTGGGTGAGAGCTAAAGACGACAAGCACAGGATGCTTTCAGGATAAAAATGGGGAGCTCCTGTAATTGTCCCTGAAAAAATGCATTTAATATAGGACAATGTGTATATTTGAATTAGACTGGTATGACAAAATTCTATATTTTTTGTTAAAATTGGGTAATGAATAGTATTTTTAATGATTCCATAATTTTCTGCTAGCTAGGTATGCCAGATTGATTGAAAATTTGAACATTTCCTGGCATTTAAATTGTCCACAAGTGACATTTATCCTAAAGTATAAGTGACAAAAGCTTACTTGGGAAAGCATATGAATCTAAGGCAACATCTGCCACTTTCTTCGTATACATTGCTCCAACACTGCTATATAGAACCGGGACCTAGGATTCATGGTTTCTGAAGATAAATGCAATCTCAGCACTCCTTGTTGTAATGACCACTCCCACCGCCACGATTTTCAGATTCTCGGGAAATCTTGAGGGATCCAGTAAACGGGATGGCGAAAATGAGCCCTGAGCTATCGCGGGCCCCGCTGGAGTTCCAAGTGAGAGCTGTCCCTGAACTTGGAACTGTTGCTGGGGAGTTGGGAGCAGGAAAAGATACAGTGGAAAATAACTTTTAAAAAATATGTTGACTCCACAATCACTGACATTTGAGAAGCGGTTCTTTGCATTTTGCCTGTGAGAGCTTACTTGCTTTTCATTTTTTCTTTTCAGTATTTTTTTGGTTTTCTTCCCTTCATTCCTCTTCCATGTGTTCTCACCTTGTTCTTTACGATTTGCCCTCTGTTTGTCTGAGATTGTTTCTTTTGTGTACAGTTCAGATCGTCTAATCCATCATCTTTCTGAGGTCAAAGTGATCCACACATACATCCTCTATTGGCCTGTTCCTTTTTCTCCCGCCCTTTGTGTGTTGCCATTCATCTCTCACTTTCCTGCTGTTTTTCTTTTTTTTTTTTTTTTTGATAGTAGCTTGTCACACATCCTATGTAGATTCAAAGAAGGCAGAGAAAAGTAAGTAAAGAAATGGGTTGAAATTGAAAGAAAAGTATGGAAAAGAAAAGGCCGGCTGATGGCACTGACAGAACAGCAGCTCCTCACGTAATTCATTTCTAAAGGGATTAAACTGAATAAGGAAATTTTCCTGATGTGTTGCTGCTATTATTTCGTCATTTATGTTCCAAGACTCACTATTATTTTGAAAGAAGACCTGTAACAAATAGGCTGATTCTTCAAGTATGATTACTTACAGCACCACACGGATTCCTCCTACAAACGGAAATGTTATTTTGGAGACTTGTAGTGAGGAGGATATCCTAGCATGCACCTGCTAAGAATCATTTTGAAATTGGTCTTGAAATTTTCATGCATATGGTATGCTTCAATACCCCGTCTTACAGAAAGGGTTACTCAAGAGCTCTCATCCCAGCTTGCAACAAGAGAGAATCAAAGAGCCAATTTGACAGAACTTGCTGTGGGACTGCTATATGCTGAGCAGTGTGGAATGCTGAAAATGTACAGGAGAATCAGCACACCGAGTACCTGCCCTGGTCATAGTCCTGCCCAGAACCTACAGTCCTCCATCTGTTCATTTACTTATTTACTCAACACAAATGAACAAAATTGTAGACTGTGGCCTCAAGGAGTCCACAACTTAATCGTTACTGTCCACAGGACCTCTGATTTTAGGTAAATGCCTTGGAAACACATTTTATATATGTAAGGAATGATAGTAACTTTGCAAAAATAGATGATTTTGGATTGATACAAATGTTTTGAAGTAGCCACGAACTTTCCATAATGGCCCTATGATAACTAGAAAATTAGACAATTTTAGGCCTTTTAAAATTGTTTTTAAAGCATTGTTTGGTGATTTTAGCCATATCTCTTATCAATTTGTCTCCTTCCATGGGATTTATGTACCTGAAAGACATTTATATAAGTCAGAGAAAATAAAACTATACTTTCTGTACTAAAACATATTTTCTTTACAGTTATAACAAGTAAATCTAGATAGTGCTGGACATATGGTCTGGATTTGTTGTTACAGACCAATGTAGCATTTTGACCAAAAAATTTCACCGTTATTTATAATGGGACATTTAATTCTGTTGCTGCTTTCTGCATAGTTTCACTGCTTAGTTGCTACAATCAATATGCTTTCAAATGATGTGTGTTTGAAAATACTAACTACTTAATTATGTACCAAAGTAACCCTGTTCCAGATAAAATTTAACTTAGTAAAAAGATAGATTAAAAATATTATATCAGAGTAAAGGGGAAGAAGGCTGAAAAGAAGAGATCACATTCTGTGTATTATGTCTTTGTTTTTGATGTGGATACCATGTCCTTCCACACTTAGAGCAGCCTCACATGACAGCCGCACTGACTGTCTTGAGATCTAACACAGCTTTGCAAATCGTTGTTACTCCCAGATTCTTGGAGGGACAGACCTGTGTTGACTGAAAGCAGTTAAAGGAGAATACAGAACTGTTTTGAAAGGGCTACAGGTTAGACTCCAAGAAATATAGAACTATCAAGTCTTAGAAAATAATTTTTAATTCTGCTAAATATAAAGAAGAGATACTAAATCACAACCAACCAGGACAGATGGGATTTTATTTCATATTAACAGTGACAAAGTATGATTTGAATATACAGTGATAGTGTGGTGATCTTTTATGTGGTACGGGTTTAAAAATTAGAGTAAAATGCAATATATCCATCACACAATGAAGAGAAGAGCCGATGTAAAGACATAATTTTTCCTCTGCGGCTTCCTTTTGTCCGTTGTATTGGAATGATCCAGTGCGAGCTACCTCTAGCCATGTAGCAATTAGTACGGCTGAAAAGCATTCATTGCCAAGGAGTTGTTGGCAGCTTTATTAGGGATTTAAATCTGATGGAATTCTCTTAGATGTACAAAAAGCATATATATTCTTATTTGTATATATATGACTTAAAATAAGATCTAGATACAGTATTAACACCCTGATATATTCTTCTTCAACTTCTGCGTGTTTTGTGTTCAAGCTATGTTGGAGTGTGGTTTATATGTCACCTAGTTCCAATGCATAAAGCTATGGACAAAGTCACACTTTATAAATTATGAGCTCTATGAGTAAGATACCTAATTAGTATTACAGAAGTCCAGTGATTACATTTTGATAAACATGATTTCTCCATTAAAACAGTATATATTTGCAAGTGCTTTGGGGGAATTAGTTATGCCAGTTCATTTAATTTCAGCTCCAGCTGAGTTTTATTTCAATGGTAAATGATGACTGCCTGGAAAAGTCACTACAGAATTTCTTCCTTCTCTCTAATGTCTGTGTATCATGCAGATCTAAGTTTCTCTCCAGTTAGCCTGGACCTGGCTTCCACAGAGACTTCAGAGTTTGCTAATCATGTGACACTGAGCAAATCTTTTCATCTCAGGGCTAAGCTTCTCATATAAGAGATGAATTTAATTATACACAACTGATAGAGTTGTTGTGAAGATCAAATAGAATTACATAAGATAATGGGTGGCAGAGTCCTGAATATTGTGATCAGCCCAAGTAAATTAACAGTAAAAATAATGTAGTGGAAGCATTTATCACACAAAGTGTTATGGCTGATACATTGTGTCAACTTGAGGAGTCTAAAACTTAACTAACTAACTCAGCAGTTCTACATCCTGGGCTAAAAAGGACATGCCCTTGCTGCTCTAGGATACTGTTCATTATGTCAACTTCAAAAATTTAAAAGTTCAACTTTAAACTTTAAAGTGGTTCCTCAGGGGGCCAGGGTCCTTACTTTTTAAACACCCTTAGCTTGTGAAAGGGGAGGACACAGAGCTGGTGTGGGTGTGGGCGGATAGCCGATGTACAATATGAGGAGGAAAAAGAGGCTTGCTTCTCCCTTTTGCTCTTGCTGCTTTTGCTGTCTTGTGCCGCCTTAAAGTGTTGCTTCTGTGCTGTGTCACCCTGCCTTGGAGCCAGATAATTATACACTAAAGTCTCCACAAACTGTGAGCTAAATAAACCTTTCCTTCCTTAATTCTGGGTATCAGATAGTTTGTCTCAGCAACAAAATAAAGTAGCCAAGACACAAGATATGTTAATGCCGTGAAATATTTGTGGGGAAAATCCATATGGAATATATTCCTATAGCTGTACATGTATTTCCCCATCCGTCTTTGCCCAGTTAGCTCAACCCTAGCCTTCCTCAGAGGACTCTTACTTGATGGCTTTCTCTTCCATGCCTATTTCATTGTAATGAGTAATGATGTTCTAACCCACCATGCATTTCATGATTGCTAGTTTTCATCTATACGCATTACTTACTTATGTGCATATTGTACTGTCTCTCCCATTAGGCCATAAGCTGCATGAGGGCAGAAACTCATTTGTGTTGCTCACATATGCTAACACCAATACACTGTGGCACCAAACAGTTGTTAAATACTTGGATAAATGTGTCAGCATTATTTATCTAAATCAACACGAGTTGCTAGCCAAAACTTGGATTCAGGACAGCTCAACAAGGCGATGTTCAGAGATGAAGAAATAATCATTCTACCTGAACTTGGATTAATTATGTATCATTTAACTCAGATGTGGGTCACCACCTTTGGAGCCTTGATTCAAAGTAAATTTGAGTCTTCTAATACTACGTGGGGAGAATTTCTCATTTAACCCTAAACTAATTTATTGAACTTCATTCAGTCATTTTAGATATTGAGAATCTTCTGGTTGTACATAAATTTTGAGTCATTTTTATTATTTATGAAGTAATTTCACGTAAAAAAATTAGATTTTTCAGAGCAAACTCCATATTGTAAGGCTTTTACTTTTCACTTGAGTTGTGCTTATTTGCATGAGCACACTTTCAGATCTACTGAGGCCAAGCCATAGCAGATTAATGAGATTGCTCAGGGTACTGAGCAGAGGTTGCAGGGGCTGAGGAGTTTCATCACAGCTCTGCACGTAACTGCACATAACAGCTGCTGCCTTATGCCAGAGAAGCCCTCTGAACTTCAGTGTCCCAGTCATGTAGTTGAAATTATATTGTGTCTCTTTCCTGCCTCCTTTGAACGCTAAGAGGATTAATAAATAGACTGACTTGACTCTACTAGTGAGAAGGAAGCAAATCACTTGCTTTTTTTTTTTAAGGAGTTCATTAACTTTTTGAAGTGAGTAGCTGTTCAGTGGTGGGAAAGATAATTCACTAAATGATCCCAGGCCAGCCTCAAAGATGTAATGCACTTCCTGTGCATGAGAAATTGTTCACTTCCTGCTGGCAAGCGTAGGCATTCAATCTTGTACATTGTTTTACAACAGGAGGTTTCATTAGTGTGTGAATTAGTTACATCACTTTGTTAATACTTTATAAAATAATACTAGTGAGATTATTCTGAAGACATATTAAATTGGATTTCACAGAGATTTGTGCAAATGAGAAAAACTCCTAGTCTGATGCTTAGATTATTCTGCACTCCTAATTACTTCATTGGATACATTTTTCAAGCAGACCCTAAAAATCAAATGTACTTTTATCATAGCAGTGTTCGTTCACTTCTTTTGCCTTCTCATAGCCTGTATGTACTTTTTAAATTAACAGATGTAACTACCATACAGAAGCCTGTGAAACATACATTTGGTATGAAAAAGAAGTCTTTCTGTTCGAAAAATTTGCACAACACTGTCTAATTACAAGTCTGATTATATTTAGAAGCCTGGCTACATTTAGCATTCATGTTCCAGAACATAACAAGATCAAAGACAGGATTTTGGACTTTTCCCAATATTCCTATTGCTTTTGCCTCATTAGCTAATTTTTCTTTGTTGACCAGAACTGGATTCAAAAGGCAATTTTTAAAATTCTTCCTCCTAATTTCTCAGACAGGATTTTTATCAGGGTACAGCAAAAATTTACCAGATTTTAGTGAGTAAGAGTTTTATGAGGTGTCTAGCTATTAAAAACCTGCCATAATTATCATAGCCTGAGACAGCGTATGTGAATTCATTGAACATAATCAAGTAGCTACAGAGTGGATGTTCAGTAAACCTGTTTTCATTCCTTTTTGCCTTTAAAATATATGAGAAATATGGTATTCATATCCCCCACTTAGCCAGATGGCCAAGAGTATATATCCTAAATAGTTTCATATCTTTTCCATTTACTTTTCATCCTTTTTCAAGTTTTCTATCCATAGCATTACTCAGTCTTAAGGTCTGATTTTACTGGGATATTCATTTTTACCTCTAAAAATAGTAACAAATTTTTCCGATTGAGTTTGAGAAATACATTTTTTTCTTTATTTGTCTAGATATTCCTGCCCTTCCTGCACGTTAGGATTCTTTTCATGGGCTTCCTACTCTGGCAAGCTTTACATTACCTTCTGAATTGGGGTCTGATGTCCTTTATCTTTCATTTCATAGCAATTCAGATAAATCTCTATTAGCATCTACAACACTGTAGTTTAATCTGTGTCTCCACTCTGAGGCTCTGAGGTTCTTTGGCACTGTACTTCATCTGTGAAAACCAGGGCTTAGCACATATCAACATTCAATAAATAAAACACTATTTACTTCCTTGTATTTGTTTCTGTATGGACACCTCAGATCCTAACTCTTATTTCTGCCTCCCCCTTATGAGTGGGTTTCTTATGCAAATTATAGGGCATTTCTTCCACTGCAGGTCTCCTTCCAATGTCATTTGTGTCTTCCGAAGTTCTAACTATTTTTACCTTGGAACTTTCATTTCCATTTAAAGCCTCCTGTTCAAAGCTGTGTACTTCTGTGCAAACATAATGATTCTTCAGGTTCTCATGAGTTGAGTATTTTGTCCCAACTGAAGAGTTTGTCATTTACTATCTTAAAAAGTTTTAGAAATTCAAATCACATTCTATGAACTCTAGCCATCCATTTCCCTTACTAGATCTATTTTTCTTTGCAAACTCAAACTGGATGTTTCCAGTTTGATGTAAAAGATTCCGTTTAAGTCTTAAATTTCTGGTTAGCAGGATACTTCCACTTTTTCTTCATGGGGCCCTCCTCACTGTGTGAGGGGCACAGTCTGTGGACATGTCCCAGAAAGGTCAGCAGCTTCTGAGTGTCCACATCAGCCTTAGAGACTGATTTTCTCTAAAAGAGTCCTCAGAGACTCGTTTTCCCAAATACAACCCTGATTTGTTTTGTACTTCCTCTGGACCTCAGCTTTGTAATTACCATCAAGACATACATTTCCATTTAGTTCTTCAAGGATAATCTACTTGGGTTTCTTCAGATGATCTGGTAAAACCCCCATGTATCAGAATCTCAAAGGTGTGGCATGGTTCAAATACTTTTGCATTTTTTTACTCTTAATTAATTCTAACTTTAAAAACAAATATCTTAAGTGATTTTACATGTATAGATTTCAAATTTGTTTCCAATAGTGTCATGTTTTATTTGTTACTTTATGAAGAAACTTTATACACTTTAGTGAAAGTAAAAGGAGAAGAAAATACATCTCCTTGATTGTTTCTGCATTTTATTTGTAAAAATTTGGAAATCTTGTGCACATAGGTTAGGGTAGTGATTGATATATTAGTTTTCAATATTCCTAAGTTCTGTGTAATTGTTTTTAGTAATGTTTATATTGAGATATAGAAAAGTGTATAAATCATAAGTGTAGCTTGACGAATTACCATAACATGAACAAATCCATGTAACTACTACCAACATCAAAAAACACTCATTATCATTCCCCTAGAATCCTTTAATGTCCGTTTTCCATTTCTGTCACATCCCCTGAAGGTGCGTATTAATTTAGTGGCAGCAGTGATTACTTCTGTTCATTTTTATAAGCCAAGGTTACCAAAATGAGCATTTCTCATTGGTACAGTAAGAAAAACTGGGGAAAACAGAAATAATGTATGTTAATTATTTTAACATGACTTTATTATCCATATGCAATATCAAATCATTTTGCCAATTTAGTATTTTAAAAAGTCTTACATAGCTCAGTTGTCTTATAAAAGCTACAAAAATGAATCTTTGGGAGGAGAAAAAAAGAAGGAGAAAAGACTAGAACAAAAATTTTCTCCTCAGTGCGTATGCAAAAATAAATCTATATACATATTTAAAAAATACTCTTTTTGTAATACCTTATGTTCCCTCAGGCCTTTCCATTTCTGGTCTATATGTAAGATGCATTCAGACCCTTTTCATCTCTCACTTATGGTGAATCAATGCTGTTGCACGATGGTATGGATAGCCACAGATTAGCTGAGCTGAACACTGTTGGGGTAATTTTATGGGCATTCACATAGACATATTCTTTCACTGTAACCTAAAAGGCATGTAAAGACAGTAGTTTTGTGAGCATATGACAACTTGTTTTACAAATGAACAATCTGAATACAGCACATTGTGCTTCAGAGATTTATAGGCATTAATGCATTTTTGAGGAGTATGTGGTTCATGCATTAAAATATTAATTCCATGAATGTAAATTAATACTGTAACATTATTATGGAGAAAAATTAATTGACATTACTTGAGAGGAGAAGTTAAGAAAGAGTTGGGATAATGTTCAATTATTCAGGAATACCCATGTGTTTTTGTAATTATTCTTTTGGCTTTGAATAAAACAGAGACAGTCATACCTTTTCTTTATGTAACACTTTCCACGGTAATATAAAAATTTTTAATCTCATTTAATTCTCAAAATAACTCTGTTACATAGATGAGAAAAAGCCTGAGCCATACAAGGGAACTAAAGCTCAAGAGAGAATAGGTGATTTGAGGTTTAGCCCAGACAGCTGCTGGCCAAACCAAGACCAGACCCTCTTCCAAGCCCCTGCTGACAGCCTTGTAATACCAGCTTTGGACTTGTTAAATTATTATGCTAGGGTCTGATTTAAGTGCTTTTGAAATAGTGCTTTTTTCTAAATCAGTTTATAGGCCAGAGAGAATTTAAATTTTTATTTTAAAAACTAGAGATCTTGGAACAATAATCCTCTTCATGCATGAGTATCAGGTGAGGGTGGGCATTGTTGATGACTAAATTTCTGAGTTCAGGCTTCCCAGCAAGCCATAGTAGAGTAAAATGCTGCTGATTAAAAACATGCTGTCAGATATGCAGGCAAAAATAGTTTTCTGCCCTTTAATCATCACTGTTTAATCTTATACAGCCAAATTTTTGCCTTCCTCTGTAAGAAAGCAAGATATAGCAGACAAAGAAATGCCAGTGACTTTGGACAACAAAGCTCTGCATTCAGAAGAGTTCCCTGGATGTATTTGAGGTGGGGAGTGTATAGAACCTGGGCATTTATTTGGTGAATCAAACTTACTGCCTTTGCTAACAGAAACTATCATTGGCACTTCACTGGGTAACGTATGATGATCTTCACACCTGCTTTTAGGGCTTGAAACTATCTTATGCATTGTTTCATCACAAAGAACTTCAGTGATTTTATTCTCCTTGTATCTGAATAAAATTTTATTCTCTTCATATGTGAAGTTTGAGCTTGTTAGATCCATTTTTGGCTCGTGTGCCTGGAGAGAAAGCAGGTTTTCAAAAAGAACTAGGAAGTTAATTATTTGCTGTATAATTATTACACATTTGGCTTTGGCATTATTCATTGGCATCTGTCATTTCTTATGCCTAAAGCTTTTGATTCAGGTAACACTTCATCAGAGAGGCACAATTACTTAATAAGAAACTCTGTGTAAAGGTCCTTAAGTGTGTAAACTATTTCAGATGTCTATCAGGATGGTGAACAAAACCATCATAATCTCTTTGTGGCCCATGAAATTCACAGCTGCAAGGCTTTAACTCTAGTGGGCGTTACTTGATCTTGGTTCTTTCTATATAATGAGAAAATGGATGTGAGAGTGCTTTGAACTTTATAGAACGCTTAGCGAACATAAAGTATTGCTATCAGTATCAACTGTGCCCACCAGAATACTTACCCTAATAACACGAGATCAACTTTAAAATGGAGCAAGATCTTCCATCTTTAGTTTTGTGCAAGCTGGGGGAAGGTAATGAGGAAATGTCAGCTGACAAAGGAGTATCTGATCCATTATCTATTTTGTGACTGTCCTTTAGGTTTTCAGTGCTTGGCAAAGGAAGATGAGATTGAGGAGAAGCAGAGCAATCAAGAGATAAAAGGGAAATAATGCCTTAGAGACTTTCACTGACATATGCTGAAAGATTGGTTCCTTGTCCCATCCTGGTCCTATTAATCTGTGCTTGTATCATGTTTTTTACTGTACACTGGTGTCAGTGATTGGAATCTTTTGTTAAATGTTTTCTTCTTAAGAGAAGCCTTACATACAAATATACACTATAAGTTTTCTAATGTTTCATACTCTGAAATTCAGATAGAAGGAAAGAGAATTACATGAGCACTTTACTAAATTCCTGTCTTTGTTCTAAGCATATTGCATATGTTATAATGTCATGACAACTCCACAAGGTAGGGCAAATTCTGTCCAATTTGTACAAGAGAACAAGGCAATTTCATCATAAAAATTGATTTATTCAAGGTTATGCACCTCATAAATGGTGAGCTGGCATTCAACACTAGACTTCTCAGACTCTTTCAAAATGCTTTTTACCCTGTGTTCGTGGTTACTGATTTTATATTCTCAAGACTTTCCCAGTGTAACTTTCTCTGACTTTACTAATGACTAAGTTGACGAGCAAAAATTACTTACTTCATTTTTCACAAATGAGCTTCAGAGCATTTGTATCAATTAAGATATATGCTGTAACAAAACCCCTAAAAACATGTATGTTTGTAATATAGATTATTTACCCTTCCAGTAAAGTAAAAAAAGTGAGAACAACCAAAACCTCCAGCTATATATATTACACACACACACACACACACACACACACACACACACACACACACACAATTAATAAAACTGGCTCTCCTCTAAGCAAGGACTCAAACATTTAGGTTCATCCCATGTTGTGGAGCCTCTATTTAAGGACACAGTTTCCAGAGTTGTAAAGGCAGAAGTCAGAAAAAGGGGGAGAAAGAGATGGCAAATGTCACTTCTCCTTTTCTGATAAGTTAGGGATGTGACCCTATTTGGTTGCCAGGTGCAGGGTTTTTGCAGATAAAGGTTTTACCAATTGCTTTTTCACTTTATAACAAAAGCATGACTCAATAGTCTTTCAGGAGTGTGTTGTTTTGGTTTCCATGCATTTGTAATTTTCAAGTTTTTCTACTATTATTGATTTCTAATTTTATGCTATTGTAGTTGGAAAAGATGCTTGGCATATTTATTGTGTGCCTTTCTGTGCCAGATACTGTGATAGGCACTAGGTAAATAGCTGACATTCAGTAACTAATTTATGAATAAAGTGTCCATCACATTTTCAGAATATGTTTGTTATATTACTAAGGTTTTGACAGGTAAGATATTTTAAAAATTTTCCTATAATTTAAGACCATGAATTCTTAAGGATGATCTTTGAAGTGTTATACATGATGTGCATTTCAAGAGAAAAAATTTGGATTGGCACCCAATCTCTTCACAATGTTTTGAAATTTAATACTTTAGGGAAAAGCAGAGAAATAAAGATGTCTTAGCTACTTTTCTCATCGCTAAGACACAATACCCAATACTCACAATTGAAGAAGGAAAAGTTTTATTTTAGCTCACAGTTTATAAAGCTTTCCATGCAGTTGGCTGGCTTCAAGACTGGGTGGCATGGCAGAGGGCGTATTAGTGGATAAACAGTCCATGGCAGGACAGGCAGGAGGCAGCAGAAGCAAGCTTTCCTTAACCTTTATATTCCATTCAAGGTACAGACCTACTGATTAGAGCCACCCACACTTTGGGTGGGGCTTCTGTCTTGAGAAAATTCATTTGGTCACACCCAAAACTCTGCTAAACCAATTAGTGGACTAATTCAGTACCTTGGACCCTTAATCCCAGCATCAGAAACCCATGATCCAGCCACCTCCCCAAAGCCCCACTTAGGAAGGAGCACATGACCCTTTGGGGAGACTTTTAGATATGAGCCCTAACAGCTAAGGAAGCTTCTCCATGGGAGGGAGGGGTTCAAGGATCCCACACATCCTTGTTTTCATTCAGACAAGTAATGTGACCACTGCGTTCGGTCAGCTATGTCAGGATACTCTTTAACACCTTTAAGTTGCTAGTAAACTTCATGCTCCTGGGTAGAACCAAATAAAACAAAAGAAAGAATAAAAAATGGAAGTACAACCCCTATGTTTTATCATTTGACTATCACTTGCTGTAATCCTAAGAAAAATATGGGAGGTAAGTTCCTCTAAGACAGAATAATTTTTCTTGAGAAATAAGCAAATGATGTTCCCATATAGCTTGATGTTTTTCTGCAGATTTTATAGCATTACTAAAAACCCAGTGCTCTGTGTGTGCATGTGTGTATATGTGTACATTTGTATATGTATTAAACTCTGTGATACTTACTTTAAACCTACATATTTCAGGGTTTTTTTCCATGAAAAGGCCAGACTAATTAACAAAAACCATTTTCCCACTGTATTCTCATGGGAATCCCAGAAAAGAAGCTGTTTATAGGTGAGCACAGGAGTCATATAATTTATAAAAATGTCCCAAATGCCTTCATTAGAGACAAAACCATTTCAAATGAACAGTGGTGAAATGTAGCATCCTATTTATTTAAGCCAGTAATTGCCATAAATGATAATGATTCTTCATTTCCTAGATAGTCAATGCATTATTCATACTTTCTTAGCCTGAATTATGAGAAAATCAAAGTCATTATAGGTTTTATGTGGTGATTTGTAGGCAGAATAGATTATTCATTAGGAAAATATATAAACATTATACAAAGGGATTGCTGGCTCTTTATTTTTCCCGATTTTCAAAAATTCTATTGTCCTTTAGCATTAGACAATTTAATGTCTGCGTGTGGAGCCGAGATTCCAATGAATGTGGATTTTATTGTCCTTCTTCGGGCTTGCATACTCTAAAGGGAATTTGGCGTGTAATCATTTAGGTGGCCTCTTCTTAGATCTTCCTATGAGATGTGCATAATGAAGCTGAGAAAAATTTAATGTTCCCAATTGAGTGGGTGCCACTTATTTATTTTGCTTATTAAAAGTTGTCCCGACCCGCCGGTAGTCAACAAAGGCTCTAGAGGGGGAGTGGGATGGAAAAGAGACAAGGAACACGAGAAATGGAGACAAGACAGGAGTCTGATCAAGTCTCGTTTATTGAGCGGAAAGCTTGGGCTTATATACATGCGGGAGTAGGGATTGACGTCAGTGGGTAACTAGGCAACAGAGGGAGGTTCAGATATCACGCGAGGGTGGTCAGAGCATCAGGCGATATTACGTGATTACAGGAAGTTGACCATATATAGAAGTCACAGGAAACTAACCATACATGGAAACTACAGGAAACTGACCATATATGGAAACTGGAACTAATTCTCTAGGTGGCTGGTAGTTTACAAAATGGGCACAGACCGCAGGTCTCTCAGCAGTCTCCCACAAAAAGTGAGCAAATCAGTTTGAAAAGTCATATATCCAAGTTATTGATTCTTAAACATTCTTCCTTGGATATTCAAATGACTTATTTCTATCTTAGCTTCTTTGACACATTTTCTTCCCAAGCAATTGTTTCTGTTTTGTTCCTTCGCCAATGTGCTCCATTGAAGTCCATCATTCCCGTAGGACGTGGCGGCGACTCCCTGCGTTGGCACAGGGGGGCCATTGGCCTTGAGGCTTCCACCTGCCTCCTGTTCGTGACCTGCTTTAATGTGACTTATGACTTTCCAAGAGCTTAAGCCTGAAGAAGCTCTTGCTTAGAAACAATCAGTCATATGGAAATCCCTGGCCGCAGGCCTTGCACCCATATCCCGCAGGGACACCGAGGGTGTGAATGAGGACAGAGGATCCGCGAGCTGGCCGCACACTCCTCTTTCCTCAGCCCGTTATTTCTGTTGTAAACACTCCTTAGTTAGTGAAGCAAAAGGAAGGCAGCAGAAATTGGGAATCTCTTTGTTTTCAGGCCACTAATGCTCTCTGAACCCTGTCCGTCTCATCCACATGGATTCCTATCGTTTTCCTCTTTTCATCACTATGTGCTGTCTAAATTCATGAATAAATCATGGGTTTGTTTCACTAAATGAAGGCCATTTCAGTTTTAGATTGGAGAAGAGCTATCATACCTTCAAAGTAGCTCTTGGTCAGCTGTCATTGGCACTTGACTTAAATATATATAGCGTTAGAATGCTGTGTGTGTGTGATCAGGTCATTTCATCACGGAACATATAGATAAGGGCTTTAATGACAGAAAAATATCTCCTATCAGGGAAAAGTCTGGCTTAAGAAGTACTTTCATTTTATAAAAAAAGATTAAAATTTAAGCATTTCTGGGTCCTGCCAACATCTTAATGCATAATTGAATGAGAATGCATCTAGAAAACTGCACACAAGGAATGAGACACACTTTTACAAAACATTCTGTATTAGTTGGACGTTCTCTTCCAAATTCTGGTAGACATTATTCAGTATTTTATTACTTTTACTTACAGTCGGCCCCAAATCAGCTTGATATAAAGTATTTTGCTCATAAAGAGTGAGTATAAGTGATCGCAGTTTATTGACATCTGAATTAGCTCTGTAGACAGCGCATGTGGATTATTTCTTTAGCATCTGGCCAATTTATTAGCCTTAGACAAGACGTCATTTTCTATGCCGTATGTGTGATTCACACTTCTCTTCTAATTCTTTCAAAGTGCCAAACTTTATCTTGCTTCAGGGCTACTGCACATGTGGTTTTTTCTGCCCAGAGCTATTTTCTTCCCTTATTTGGGTGAACGGCTCTATTTTCAGACTTCAGGTTTCAGCCAAGTGTTATCATTTCTGCAATTTTTTAAAACTACTCCATTAAAATTTTCCTCCTGATTGTACATTTTTCTTTCCTTTATGTGTTGCAATTAATAATTATATATTTACTTACATTCTATTTTCTTCCATTCACTCTCTCAGAGATTAAAATCTCCATACAGGCAGGAACATGTAGTAGGTGTTTAATAAATATTTGATGACTGAATGGATAATCCTCATATCAGAGCTGGAATTGAATCCAAGGTCTCCAGAATCCTACCATTCCATATTGACCACTTTTTTTCTTTGAGACAGGCGCTCACTATATCCTTCAGGCTAGCCTTAAACACTTACTATGTAGCCCAGGCAGTCCTTGAACTCTTGGCAATGTTCCTGCCTCAGCCTCTTGAGTGCTGGGATTACAGGTGTGTGGCACCGTGCTTGGGTTAGCTACTGCACACTTTTACTAAAAAATATATTGAATTATTTTTTACCTTCTATTCATGTAGAAAATAATCTTTTATGTGATCTAAATTCAACCACTGTCTAATTTCCTTTTTATAATTGGCAAGGGTAAAATAGGAACGTAATTATGACCTGCTTAGGTAGGCTATTGAAATGAAAGAACATGGAGGATAGCAGGGTTCTGAACAGAAAATGACAATTTTTTTTTTTGTTTTCTTTGAGACAAGGTCTCACTGTGTAGCCCAGGCTGGCCTTGAACTTGCAGCGATCCTCTTGCCTCAGCTTCCTGAGTGATTTTTCATAGTTAAAAAGTTGTTTAGAGTGGATAACTTTAAATCAATGAAAAATTTTGATTCCAAATCCAATTGCTTTCTTTAAAGATCAGTTATTGCTTTTGCTTGTGTTTATTTCCTTTGAGTGTTGGCCAATTAATACAAAGACAGCAAAGCTAGTTCTGATTTGTATGGAATTTAGCCTCATTAATCTTGGTATATTTTCATTTGAAAGCTGACAAACACCAATTGTTTAATATCAGTGCTTCTACACACACACACACACACACACATACACCACACACACACACACACCACACACACCACACACACACACACACACACACACACACACACACACCATACACACACCCTGAATTTTTTGAAACTCATATTATCTTGGAGACTGATTTGATTGACTTAGGTGTGAAAGAATTTTCTTACCTGTGTCAGGGACAGAATGTCAGACTTTTTGATCCTCAGCACACATTTGAATTCTCTTAGCAGAAAACATTTGATTTATTGTCCCAAATGGTGTCTTTTAAAGTTTCCTTTGTGAAGGAAATGCCATACTTGAAAATGTTTGCATGTGATTTAACATTTTCACATTACATTTTATTACTATGTAAATACATCTATATAGTTTCAGAATGAGAAGTTTCCTTAGAGATAATCTAGTTTAACATCTGTATTTAAAATTTTCATAGTACAATAACTAACTTGTATTTGCCTAAAGCTATTTTTAAGTGTCCTTAAAATAAAAATTTTAAATAAATCTTTAAGGAATAATTTTTTATTTTCTTATCTCTTTAAAAAGGGGGAACTCAGTTCTCAAACTTTGATAGTTTTATATATGTTCCCATTTGGGTGTTCTTAGTAGTTAAATCTGGGCTTGAAAACTTGTTTCATTTTGTTTTAATTTATGAAAACTTTTTAATAAGTTAATTATCTTATGTGCTATGAAATAATTGGTGGGTTTCCCACACAAGATTTCTTTAGCTTCCTGTGTGGTTTAGGACTTAGGTATAAAAGTAGTAGCAATAAATGATAACTTGATTTGGGGACCAATTCTTTGCTCACTTCTTTATGTCTTAATTTGAGATTGATTAATTTACCTGCAAAACAGCAGCTCTTTCTCTCAGGTTAGTTTTGGCCAAGATAATTTTCTCTTTGTCCTAAGGTGGCAAACTGTTTTGATATTTCCTTTCTTTGTCTCAAAATATTTCAAGTCTTTTAAAATTTATTATTACACCCAGAATAGCAGATGTTAAGTAAATATAGTGTGATTGTAAATAAAAAATGGAGCTTTTTATATTTTTCCTATAAATGTTACTCATTCAATTTTTGAATTTGTGTAGCTTATAAACATTATATAGTCATGTGACTGCATTATTTCATAAATTATTATACCATTTATTCCTATAAGGAAATTTTCTTTGTGTTTCAGTTTTCCTAAAAATCTGATCAAGTAATACAGGACTAACACAATATATCACTGAAAGAGAAAAATAAAATCTATTTTTAATCTTTAGCACAAAATATTTTCATCAACTTAAGGGTAATAATGTGCCGTATATTTCTTTTATGATTTCTGGTTCATCCACTGTATAAGTTAATTGAATAATGTTAAATAATATTAAAAGCTTAACAATAATATTAAAAGCTTAAGAATTTTTTTAAAAATAAAGGATTTGTATTGGAGCCTTATGCCTGATATTTTAGTGTCAGAAGGAACTTTTGAGTGGTCCAACCTAAATCTTCTTATTTTTCAGGCAACAGAACTGACAAAGTGAGGTAACTGCTGCTAGGATAGTGTGTGTGTGTGCGTGTGTGCATGTGCATGTGTGTCTGTGTGTGTGCAGAAAGAGAAAATCATAGCCAATATATATTTAACATACAGACAAGTTGACATAATTCTAAATGATTTTTATGTATTACCTTGTTAATCTTGATTACCTCCATTTAGATATATTGTTTTATTCCCATTTTACATAAAAAATAACTTCTCTTTGAGGTTTCATTCTTATACTGTTTTTTTTTTTTTTTGCAGTACTGGAGATTGAACTCAGGACTTTGTGCTTGCCAGGCAGGCACTTATTCTACTGAGCTATATCCCCAGCCCTGAGGTTTCATTCTTAACCGTTATACATATTACCTCTCTGATTAAAGCCAAGAAACACTAGTTCCTCATACCATACTGTTTCCATTCTGGGAATTCTCTGAACGGTTTAGCTGAGTGAGTGTTTTGAGCGAGAAATGTGTACTACAGTAGAAACGAATGTAGAGAAAGGTCATCAAAGTTGGCTGGTGGAGTTGGTGGAATGAAAATCAGACAGAAGGTAGCTTAGCAGGAAGAATGAAGGCATTAAATTCTTGATGGATAAGTAATGATGAAGTATTATAAAAATATATCTTTCTGAGTATCCAGAAATAAAATTTGTTCAGAAGACTTTAATCTTGTTGGATAGTCCTTCCCAAGAGTAGCAGCAAAATAAGAGATAACCATTGAAGTCATCTACTGAAATCTGTGTCAAGCGGCTTCCTCTTCATGCCTGTCCTGAAATCAATTCCCTACTATGGTTGTTGTTTGTCTTTTGAAAGATTTGCTCAGATGATTTTGGAAGGACACCTAGACAGAGGACATGAAGTCCACCCTGTTCATTTGGTTTTGCTGAGCTATGACTATTTAAGAGCTGAGGCACAGAATCCTTATTATTGATGACATTTTGCTTTATGAACAAGGGGCTCTTCCATGAATGGCACAAAGGGCATGTAGGAGAGGACACTGAGCTCAGTCTCCTCCCTCAGCTTCTTGCTGATACATGGATAACTCAGAGTGATTCACAGTGCCCTCACTGTATGTCATTTGGTACTTCACTCAGGCAGTCGAATTGCTGGCGATCTCTTACGCACTAAACATCACAGAGTAAATGTGTATGTTAATAAGAGAATCCCAGGCACAAAGTTCCACCAACTTTGACTGTCTTGTGTTGCCATTTTGCTTGCTGGTCTAGACAATGTCTAAGGAGGTTACTTGATCTGCTCCATAGAGCCTTTCACAGGACCAGTTCAGCAGAGTGGCACTTTAGAATAATGAATTATTTGAAACTTCCCTTGACTAAGGGATGCTATTTTATTCAAATTATAGGAAAGGAGCACTGACATTATTTACTATAGGGATAGTACAAGCAGAATTTCTGAAATGTCTTCAAGGAAAATCAATAAAATCATAGATGAGGTGGTGCATTTATGTATGAGAATTGCTGGGTATAGAATTCCACTGACTATGACCATGTCTTGTATTGCCATTTTGAAACTATAATTGTGTCACGTAACCCTGTGCCCCACAAAGCAAACTTACAGTCAGCTTAGCGTACTAATTGGCAATAACAGAATAAAACATCCCACTTTGAAGTTATATATAAATGTCTTAATGTCAAAATTAGCCAAATACCTTTATCTTATTTTATGAATGATTTATCAACCCAGAAAATACTAACCAGAGGAGATTACTGGTGATTATGTATGTATTTGAAATGAGGAGTATTATAAGACAAAGTGATGTGTTCTAGTGGATGAATGTAAGTATGCATACAGATAATTACACCATGTTTACCTTTGCTTTATTATGCAGTGCTAAATGACTTTATTCAATAATAAAACACAAAATAGATTTAGTAAATTTAGATTGGGCATATTTATTGTGGACCTTAAGTCCAGAGGAAATAGTAGAAAGTGCAAATTGGGTGATAGTGAAGTCAAAATATGTGCTGTTAGAAATTTGTGCCTTTTCTATTTGTCAGACTCCCTACCCTCAGCCTTGAATCCTAAAAAAACCCCCACTATTGACAATGAATGGATAAAATGAAGGGCTGTTAAATATTCAATGAAGCAGCAAATCTGCTTACATTTTTATTAGCATGTAGCTTTGAAGAAATAAAGCAAGTCTCAAGCAAAGACCTAGAGTCTGAGATTGGTATAAATCAAGGTCATGTCTGTATGTCATATATGTACTCAATCAGGCCTAAAATGCTTATGCTGTCTGACTTTCTATGACACACTGCAGAGCCATAGAGCTTATGTTTAAAGATCTGATTACATTATGTAGTACTAAATATTCCACTGCTAGCTGACTGCACAAACTTCCATTAGACAAAGTCTAGAAAGGCTACAAATGGAGGAAAAGCACCATCTTCTTTATTTTATTTAATTTTAAAAAAAGTACCAGTTATTTAATTAAGTTCTTAGTAAGAAATTTAGAGCACTTAATTTGGGAGAGTAAATTCCACTTTTCAGCCCAAAAATGGATCACAGGTAACCCCAGAGCTGAGGAACAGCTTTGATTTTTGTTAAAACCTGTGAGTCCACTGCTTTCTGATCGACTTTGTGCTGCTGTGAAATCTGGTATTGCTTTTCTCAGTGTTGAAGATCTCACCCTCCTGGTGTCTGGGCTTCTGCAGCTTCTCCTTCTTGAAATAAGCATCAGTGAGGTGTTTGGAAACTTTTATGTTGCTGATATCAATTTTTGTGGAGGTGGCAATGACAAAATTCTGGTGTGTTCCACGCAGAGGATCGTGATTAAGGTTAAGAGGCTCAGTCACAACTAGCAGGCCACTGGCCAAGTGCTTCAGGAAAGCCATTCTCTTGCCTCTGTGGCACCCAGTGAGGATGATCAAGATGGGCCTGGGAGTGACGCTGTCTTACAGCTTCCTCACGTGTCGACTGAAGGGTTTCTTGCAGGGGCTCAACCGCGTTTGGGGCACATCTTCAGTAGGGTAGTGTCTAGGCATTCTTTGAAGTTTAACCACCCGGGTACAACCATTCCTGTCACCTCCAACTGGTTTTGGGATAGTAGCAAGAACCTTCTCTTCCTTTTTCTTCTCAACCTTAGATTTAGCCACTGTGTACTTTTGTACCAAGCTTTTGTGGAATACACAGCAGATCGGGAGTATCTACCAGTTCCTCTCACCAGGACAGGATCTCGGCTGCAGTGGAGCTGTCCCTTCTTGAACTTTTTAGCCTTCTTCTTATCAGTGTCAGTGGCATTAGCTTTCTTGGCTTGGAGTTTCTTCTCTTTAGTATCTGGCTTCTCAGTTGTTTCACCCGCCATCTTGGAAGATGGGAAAGAGCCATCTTCTTATTTTAAAAAGTTAAGGAAAATAGCTTACAAATTTATGAGGAGCACATAAGAAATAAAATAAGGCTGGATCCAAGAAAAAAGAGCTCTAAATAGAATGTTGATTATGGTCCTACAATCAAAGAGGCTGACTACAACAGAAACAGTCACCTGTAAAATTGTCTCTTGAAAGTAAACATGAGAGTTATTGTGAAACCAATTAAGAGAGGATAATGAAACATTTATGTGTGGATGGATTTTGATTGGGCAGATAGGTAAGCGTTTGTAGCAAAGAACAAAACAAAGCCAGTCTGTCTAATCTCCTCAGTAAATGAACAAATAAAATGCTTTCCTCCTTTCTGTCTCGCTCAAATCTCTCTGACATCGGCTAATTTCATCTTATTGATTTAGAAATTTTGATTAGGAAAGCATCAGGCAGCAAAGTTAAGTCATATTTTCAGAGACTTTTTCTTTGGAAAAACACAGACATATTTTTTTAAAAAACCAGGATTGATTTTAAAAGTTTTGTCTAATAATTCTTGGCTTTTAAATGTCACTTAAGAAGCTTTAGAAGGATTATGGAAAATGTTGGTCCCTTTAGAACTTCCAGTGGGTCCCAGAGCTGTTTGGTAATGCTTGTGGGTCATTCTCATGCAGGAAAATGACACCCAGATGAATGCTAAACAGTAACTCAATCAGGAAATTCTGATGGCATTCTACAACTGGAAAGTACTCTTGGAATGCTTTATGAAGAATACCACACTGCCAACATTGAATTACAGCTAATATTTTTACATGAAGACTAGGAATACTCAGGGCATAAAACAATTTTATAGCCAGTTACCTGTGAGGTTGAGAGAGATGGCAGTTCATCAAAGTGAGGTCTTTAGTGCATGCCACAGAGGAAAATCGTAATATGTGTAGGAGAGAAGGCTTGCCCCTTGTTAGCCTACAAGAACGAGGATTTGAGTATAGAGGACATACTGCCTGAAAAGGATTACAGGACTTGTGAAATGAGGCCAGGATTTGCAAAGCTTTTGGGGACACCCCAGTTGCCAGGGGCACACATCCTAGTCCTCTTAAATATCACGTTTATACTTTAATCAGAAAAAATTCTACTGAAAAGAACCTTTCGGTGAAGGAATATTATCTAAACACAACACAGGCATTTCAACTGCTAGATGAAAAGTTTGTATTTTATAAGCCTAGAAAGTAAGTTGAATGTTATCATAAGATAGCACATGGTTTTGAGGTACCCTGGGGTGGTGATACTTCATATTCCAGCATAAACTCAAAACCCCCTAGCCTGCTTGATAATTGTTGAAGTTATTTTAATTTGAGTCATAACCAATTATTTATGTAAAAATATACCATAAGGATGATAGTTGGAGAGCAGGAACATGAAAATGTATTTTCTCAGGCTTGTTGAGATTAATGAACCCTCAAAAATTGTATTAACTTTGTGGAATGTGTATCAAGTGTAAACAGCTCTGCATTTCAGAATGCCCTGGCTTTCTTTTCAAAAGAACAAATTAAGTTGGTTGTTGTGAAAGTCAGGAAGGTACTAGCATAGTGCCCTGCATCTTTCCCCTGCATGGCTCACCCTAAAGACACCTTGATTTTGTCATTAAACCACTGTATTTTTATTATTGTTTTTCTTCCTTTTTGACAGCTCTATTTTCAGTAGCACAAGAGGAGGAAGAATTAATGCACAGGTTTAACTTCTTTTTAACCCAGGGAGATGTGTTCTGCCTATTGTCCTATACACTAGCCAGAGTCCTATCAGTACGTGAATCTGATATGGCCCAACCCTGGTGAGTGGGGACATGAAGAATGTAAGAAACCTGTCCAGCACTTAGAGATTAAGGCTGGAAAGTAAGAACAACTAGGAAGTGGCATTACAAACACAGACCAGAGAAGAAAAGGCTTAGTGGTCCCTTGGTTATGACTGAAGAATGTGCAGAAGTTTTGGATGCAGGATGTTCTCTGACCTATTTGATCTTCTTTAAGGATAGAAGAGTGAATGTCCGTGAGCAATAAGACAAAGGATTTAGAAACTAAGAAAATAAAAGAGTGGTCTAAGATAGCAGAAAAAATTAGTAAGAAATAGAGGGTAGTAAATGATAGAGTGGAGAAATGCCTCCAAGTCATTGGGAAAGGAAAATTGAAAATGAAAAAAAAAATTTGGAAAAAGAGGCATCAACTATTCTTTGTTGGGTAAAGCTGTGGTCAGGGAGAAGCAATGATTCTGGTCTTCCTAGGCCTCTCTCCGCCTCCTATACCCTTCCTCTGTGGAATTCAGTGTGTGTGTGTGTGTGTGTGTGTGTGTGTGTGTGTGTGTTTGTGCGCGCGCATGCATTAGATGATGAGAGAACTTGCAGCTTCCCCTTGGTGTTGGGAAGGCCTCGGATGGAACAATGATCCCTCTCTCAGGAAAATCCCTATCCTGGGAATTCCCTTCAAAGTGAAAATTCAAGCACTGATGAGAAAGGTGCCCCTAGACTTGCCAGTGAAGAGATGTTACAAGCCCTTAATTTTATGAAACTCCATGCAAACCACAGCCGGACTATAACAAAGGCAAAAAATAAAAGCAGTGATCTTCTAGAAATCATTGAGAAAATACTAACTTTCTAAGTACAATGAATGAATTTGACTGAGCCCTTTTTATTTCTGCTTTCCATGCTGTATTTGAAACCTGGTTGTGCTTAGTTTTTGCATTTCCCTTTGAAGCACTTGCAAATTGTGGTAGGAGCTTAGACAGAAACACACAAACAAGTAGGAAGTACAAGCAGAAACAGTCACTGGAAGCCTTTCGTAGCTCTCCACGGCTCTGAAGAAGTCTGTGTTACTCAACATAGCTGAGAATTAAGCACAGGATGGGTGCTTGTTTAACTCTTTACCTCACTTCCTACCTGGCCCCTTACCTCTCGCAGCTCCTTGGCATGCCTCGCTTCTCTCAGGCTCATTTCCTCTTACAACTCCTTTCACTATGCTGACACCTGTTCTATCTAGTTGTGCGGTAGGTTTGGCTTAGATTTCACCTTATGTTGGAAACTAAACCTGATCATATATTCCCCCCCTTGGGTCTGGCCAAGACCTCTTCTTTGTGTTTCTGCCACATCTCTGCTATCATAGCTGTCATCACACTATATAATAATGTAAATGCCCGTTTATTAGACTGTAATAGTCATCATGATGCTGTAAGTTCCATTTTTATGTTCCAGAAGAGTTGGTATAACATAAAGTAGCTTGCGTGGAAGAGTGGTTTCAAACATGTGGGCCTGAGTTTTGCAGTAGCAGCAGATGAGGAACATTTATGCAGGGGTGAGCAGGGCACAGCTACACATTCCCTTGCTTTCTCCTGAGTGCCCATTATCCTGCATTGAGGAGTACATTTTTCCACTGTTGCCTTAAGGTATAGCTCTGGGGTTTTTGAAAATAGAAGCTGTTAGCTTTGCTTGTGGTTCTATTAAATTTTTAAAATATTGTCCTGAGGATTGCTTGGCTATTAGCAAAAGCACTCATCCTTCCTGGGTTACTCCTTGGTTGTTCTTGCAGAAGCAGCTGCATCATGGGAATACTTTTAATGTGCTGTTGAATGAAATGGTTGATGATACACACTTGCCTCTAAGGCAAATTTTTTGTGCTTAGGAAATTTGTAAGGTATCCTGAAAGGCCTGCTCCTTCTGAAGGGCCATTTTGCTTTATAAGAACCAAGATACACCAATTCTGCTTTTTTCTTTGTCACTTGAGCAGAACCTCATGGCATAATACTTTTATTTCATTTTATTTTATGATATTTTGCTAATTTTTTCACTGAGTTGCATACATGTTGGCTTCAAAATGATATGCAGAGGTGAAAAAGATACAAGTAATTCATTATGGTTTCAGCTGGGAATGGCAGTAAAATCTGTATTTGAATTACATGAATGGTGTTGATCTTTAATGGTACCTGGTATTACAGATCATGCTTCTTCCATCATTGCTATTTATCTTACACAAGTACTTTCATCATTCACTCTATTATCAGTTACCTAGTCTTCATCTGTGCTGTCCAAGATGGGTATCCAGTGCCACCCACATGCAGTTAGTGAGCACCTGGGGTGGGGGCAGCCTGATTAGGGAGAAGGTGTAAATGTCAAATACAGGACAGACATCAAAAAACTAGTCAAAATAAATAGAATCCAAAATATCTCATATTTTCCTAAATTAAACCACTTTATATTGATTGCATATTGAAATGGTCATCTGAATTTATCAGGTTAAATTAAAGAGTATTATTAAAACTAATATCTACTTTTACTTTCTGTATAAAGTTACTGGAAAATTTTAAATTGCACAAGGAGGTTTTATTAGACAATGTGCTCTAGATAGCAAATAATGAAGACTTTTTTTTTTTTTTATAAAAAGACTTATTCACTGTAGTGACTAAAATTTGGCAATTGGTTGGACTGCAAGAATGGCAACTCCATAGGCCTTTAAATACATCTAGTATCCTAAAATAACCTATTCATAATAATAATAAGAATAATTACTCTAGTGAATCGATAAAATTAATACTACTTTGGGTTTCATGAAGACTCAAAAAGACAATACATGCAAGCAAGGTGACTTTAAACCATATTATCCTATGGAGAGAAGGATTCAGGCCAATTGATGTGGCCAGGAGACAATTTAAAAACTATTTTCAAACCTGATATATAGTAGTAATATACTTAGTTATCTATGCATTCAATGTAAGATAGAGAAGGGACCTCTTTTGGTTCATGTAAGACTTGTTATTCCAGAGTATTTCTCATGTAGCAGTATACTGTGTGTAACCTTCTTTCTAAGTGGTGCATGATTCTTTATTTAACTGGTACACCAGCATTTATGTAACCAGTCCCTTACTTTGAGATATAGGGTTGCTTTGATATTTTTCCATTGTGATTGTCTTGGCTACTTTTGTTGTTGCTGAGGCAAAATACCCGTCATCCACAAGATGAAGGAGGAAAGGCTTATTTCAGCTCACAGTTTGTAGCGGTTTCAGTCCATAGTCTGCTGGTTCCAAAGCAGGGCAGCATGGCAATGGGGCACTGCAGCACAGAAGTAGTTCATGGCATGGCAGACAAGAAGCAGAAGGGGGCAAGCAGCAGCAGCAGCAGCAGCAGCAGCAGCAGCAGCAGCAGCAGCAGCAAGCCTGCCCTCTGTCTCTCTATATTCCGTTCAGGCTATGAGCCTACTGATCGATGCCTCCCATACCCAGCGTGGGGCTACCATTACCACATTCTTAATCACACTATCACATCCTTAATCCACGTTCACGCACACCCAGCTACCTTTGAAACTCTCCACATATGACCGCACGAGGCTTCGGGGGGACAGCTAGACATAAATGTTGTGGTAAACCTCTTCTCCTATTTTGGGTAATTTTCCAGGGATGTCCAACTGATTTTAAAGAAAACAATGAATTATGTAAAAATCGGGGGAAGAAACCACTCTAATTTCCGGTGAAAGCTTAACAAATTTCACAGTATGAGGGAGTTGGATATAAGCCATTTCCTCACTGTTTTTGAATTTCCACAATAGACAATGTAAATGAGGGAAATATTTACTAAATGAGGATATGAGCTGTTCTTACAATGAGAATACTGACAGTGCAGTGGTACCTCAGTTCGTGCACTTAATTCATTCCCCGACTCCGGGAAAGGTAGTTGCATTTGTGTTCACAGCTGATATGGAGTTTGTGAACAGAAGCAAAATTTTGCCAAATGCTTCTGTTTGAGAACTAAATTGTTTGCAAACAGAAGTATTCATGAAACAAAGTATTACTGTGCTACAATAGTAATAAAACCAGTAGAGGCTTGGGGGATATTTCAGTTTCAATATTTATTATACCTGTTTATTATGAGAATCTTGAATGAAATTTTAGCCTCACTGAGTAATTTTATCTAAAGAAGTTGTAGGAATTTATGAGTATCTGGCTGCTATATATAAAGGTTCATACAAATGACCAGCAGTACATGTAAATTAGTTTAAATTTGCAAGTTTGGGGTGCAGAAGAGACCATCTGTTTGGGATTATAAATTGCACATTGGGTCAAACTTCTCAGTTCCATAAAGAAACATTTTGGAAGCTGGATTTCACTTTGTCCCTGACTGTGTTTGTACAAGTTTTATTTTTAAAGCAGATGTTAAAGTCCCCAGAGCTGAGTTTATGTTTTGTGAATACATTTATTGTCTTAATCACACTTCTGTTTCTGGTAGTGGGCTGGAAATTGCAACTTATTCTAAGTAAAGTTGAGCGGAAATAGGAAGGCAACCCCGTGGTAAAGCAGAGTACTTTAATAATGATCTTTTTTAAAATATGGCTTCTCATTATCATAACATTACGAATCCCACTTGCAGCGAGTTCCAGGGTTCAAGAGCACGCATTCTGAGTGCCTGCTGTAGCCCTCATTCATATGGACAGAATAGCGCAGAAAATGTATATTTAGGGAGGCTGATTTGTGTAGTTTTATGTTCTAGGCAGACATAGCTGTTAATTTTGACATGGTTATCTTTGCTTTCGGGAATGCCTACCTGATATCTGAACAATCCAGTTATAAAATCACCTCTCCCAAGATATTTCCTCTTATTTTTTATTTCAAAAGCAAAAGTTAAGCCCTATTTTTGTATATGAATGTTTAAAAGTTATGATTACTGTGCTAGAACATTGCTAAGGTTCTAAATGCCTTACACACCGTTACTTTGGGCTGGTTGTGGGTCATGAATTTTCATGGTGCTGTACTGATAAAATGGGCTTTCTGAGTTTGGAAGGAAAATTGTTCTACTTAGAATCAACACACTTCAGCTTGGGTACTTTCTATGTGTGCGAAACGAGTCACAGAGCTTCTGAAAGCTACTGAGTGTCCTCACTGGGAAAGTTAAAATAGTAACTAATCTCACTTCATAATGTGGACAAATATCAACAAGTGGTTGCCAGACTCTGGGAACAGAGGAAGGACATCTGTTGCAAAACTGTGTAAGGAAAAGTTTTGGGATAATCAAAATGCTTTTTTATATTGATTCTGTTCGTGCTACCTGACTATGCATGTCAAAGTGCAGAACAGAACATTCAAGAATACTCAAATTTTATATTAAACTATGTAATCATTGTACCTTAAAATATCTTTAAAGAAAAGAACTTTATAAATGCTAAATAATAAAAAATGCTATTTTTTCTGATAGGATGTCAATTTCATAAGGCAGCCAGTGGTTTTATGATTACTAGAGGGGAAATGATTCCTCCCTATTTAGATTAGAATAGGCGTCCTGGTTGTTCTGCAGACACTGTTTATCTTTTCTAATCCTCAGGTCAAATAAAATGAAACATCTAATAAAGTGAGATCTCTGGTGCACTGTCCTTCACCAATATCTCCCTTTTTTGTCCAAGCTCATCCGTTTCCTTGGCTTCAGCTCTTCCAAGTGGCATCCAGGTCTGTGTCCCTCATTTGGACCTGCTTCCTGAGCTCTAGATCTATGTTCCTTTTGCCTGGAAGTTTTTACTTGGAAATTCCACAGGCATCTCCTTCATTATGTTCAAAACCAGATTCACTGTTTTCACCAGTCCCTTGCCTTTTGTCATTAATTCCTCATATATTCACTTTACAAAGGCATCCGGCTCGGTATTGGAGAGTGAAGGTAAAAAGCACAGTCATTCTCTTACTGAGATTGCAGACTAATAATACAACATGTTAAATTCAACAGTGTGTGGCAAACATTTCCTTCCTTAGTTTTGGGGGAAGCCAGATACAATCTTCATTCTTTCCCTCTCATTTCACATATTCCCTGTGAGTAATTCTGCTTCTGCTTCTCTGACCCTCTCAAGTTTGTATCTCTGTCCATCTATAGCATCGCTACCTTAGTTTAAGCCATCAGACTCTCCTTTTCTGCCACTGTGATGCCTTCTGATTGTCTTTCGTGTCCCCAGGCCTGCCTCCCTCAGATCCATCCTCGATGCTGTCAGGAGTCAGTCTAAACTGTGTGTTTTTCTGTGATTGAAACTCGTCAGCAGTGATCTGTGACCCATGAGACAGTCCAAGGTTCTCAACAGCACATTGATTCCTCTTCAATATTCAGCCCTTTCCTTGTTCACTTTAGACTTAAGACCAAACATTTGCTTCGTGCTTTGAATCCCAGAAACCCTGGACTGCTTATATTTGGTGGCATCTCACATACTAGGCCACTCTTCACCTCTGAGCCTGAACTTACTGCTTTTTTCTTCTGCCACAAACACTTTGTGAAGAGATACTCCTCTGCCATCATCATCTTCAGGCATCTTTTCCCCTTTCTTTATAATTCCTGAGGGTTTGTTTTTAAGCTTTTCCTAGTGTGAGCTGATGGTCATCACTTGTCATGAAATGTTGAAATTTTGTGCTCACTTAGTAAATTATAAATTTACTGAAGCTAAGGACAATATCTTAGTCCTTGTCTCCTCAGAAGCCCACAAGGGATGAGAACCCCAGTCCCTGAAATGGGCACACATGACACGCGCCACAGCGTACTGGGTCCAAGGCAAAGGCTCCATAAACGTTTGCTGAGTTGACAAAAAGACGTTCTTCTCGATTCTTTATACTGAGTATCCTTTTGAGATTACTTGTCTCTGTCTGACTAGACCGGGGCCTCTGGTATCTATCACTATCACTGTGTCTAATACATCATAAGAACTTAATATAGGTTCTTTTTTGAAAAAGAGGAACAATTATTCTTTCCTGCATTGAAATGAGAAAGAAAGAATTAAAGTTTTGAGAACCTAGTATGAGTCTGTCACTGTGTGCTAGCTCTTTGAACAGTATTTGGGGCGAAACAATTAGGCGCAAGGGACTTAGCATTTTATAACCGTAGATCTGTGCTTACCCATAGGTTTGGGGAATTTATATTGTTTTCCCCATATGTACTATAACAGGCTGTTTATCTCAGAAAATGTGTAGACCTATTGTGGAAATCCACAATTTGTATATTTTGTAATATTTCCTGCTTTCTTGGTGATTGTCTTAGTTACTTTTCTCTCGTTGCTGAGACAAAATAGCCAACACCCAAAATGAAGGAAAGAAAGGTTTATTTAGCTTACAGTTTGTGGAGGTTTCAGTCCATACTTGGCTGTCTCAGAGGCAGAGTGGCACATGGCAGAGGGCAATCTGTTCACGGCAGCAGAGCACAGCAAAAACCACAAGCAAAAGGGAGGAATGGCTGCAAGCAGCCTCCTTTTCTCCCCTACATTGTAAACAGCCTACCTCCACCCAGGGGTTGTGAACCTCTCACACAATCTCCATGCCCTGCTCTTCCACAGGCTCAGGATGTTTACAAAGTAAGCACCCCAGTTTCCTGCTGAATCACTCAGTTAAACCTCCAGATTCCCCAAGTTGACGGCAAGGTATCAACCATAACAGCGATATATTTAAATAGATTATAAAATGCTTCTGAAATAGGGCAGTATTCTATTGGGGGTGGAGAACCAGAGAACGAGCAGACATTTCTTCCTAGCATATTGGCATTTACTCACAGCTCCTGGTTTTTCTCGTTAAATATGGTGGAATAAAGATACTTTCATGCTACCTTCTTCTCAGAAACACGTACAAACAGTAAAACAAACAGAGAAACTTATCTACTCACAAATTCCAAAGGAATAAAAAAAATCAGAGAAGAAAGCTCTATGTTCACGTGAAAATAGGAAAGAGACATAACTATGAAGAATATTAGGTAATCATAGTGAAATTTAATCAAATGTGGGTGAATATTAAAAGCGAAAAGAAATCTTAGGCCTTGGGTAAAATATCTGTATAAATAAATGCCACAGACTTGAGAGACCTATGAGAAAAATGAGGACTATTCCTATAGAGTTCAAGTTACATAGCTAATACTCCAAGAGAATTGGTAAAAGAGAAGGAGGCACATATGCCAGCTCCTCTGGTTAATTGTAACCTGGATTCTTAGCTGAAGGACAGTGCTAGAGTTAACCCTTGTAAGGAAAATACAAAGGGAAGCTTATATTTCTTGGGTCTGCAATTTAAGGTCCTTCACTGCAAGCCAGGTGAACCTCATGCATGTTTAAAGCTTGAAGAAGACAAGCACCTAGGAAAAAACACACCACAGACAAGATGTTGTTTTAATCAACAGGCAGACATTGAAAGTGCTGACTTCCTAGCTTATAGAGTCAGAAAGTAAGTGCACAGTTACCACAGATTGACAAAGTGCCAGGATGCTATGGTGGTGTATAATAGGGTGTTATAGTTGATACATCGTGTCAACTTGGGGAATCTAGAGGTTTAGCTGAGTGACTCAGGAGGCAGCTGGGGCACTTACTTTGTAAACATCCTGAGCCTGTGGAAGAGGAGGGCACGGACATTGTGTGAGAGGTACACGCCCCCTGGGTGGGGGTAGGTTGTTTACAATGTAGGGAAGAAAAGGAGGCTGCTTGCAGCCATTCCTCCCTTTTTCTCTGGTGGTTTTTGCTGTGCTCTGCTGCCATGAACAGTTTGCCCTCTGCCATGTGCCATTCTGTCTCAGAACCAGCCAAGTAAGGACTAAAACCTCCACAAACTGTAAGCTAAACAAACCTTTCCTTTCTTCATTTTTGGTGTTGGGTATTTTGTCTCAGCAATGAGAGTAAAGTAACCAAGACAGAATTTGGTACCAGGAGTGGGGTCGTTGCTGTTACTATACCTGACCATGTGGTTCAAGAACCTTTGAAAATTACTTGTGGAAAGAGTTTGGAAAGGTTCAGAGATGTTGCCTAAAAGGGAAGCACTGGAACGCCTTCGGCTGTTCTGTATGGGAGATTATGGTCAGAGCTCAGAAGACCAGAAGGCAGTTAGAAATCCTGCCGGTAAAGACTGCATTTGGAACATTTCTGATAGGAAGGATTGCATTGGTTGTTGGACTCCAGATGATGTATGTTATGGCTTGGCAGAAAGTTTGTCTGCATTTTGCTCGTGTCCAGAGACTTTGCTTAAGACAGAGATTAAGGCTGGCAGTGAACTGATTAATCTGGCAAAAGAAATTTCAAGGCAGTCGAATTTTGGGGCAGTGGCATGGCTATTGTTGGGGGCTTTTAGCCAGATTTATATGGACAATCAAGAGCATAGGGCCCAGCAGGATGATTTAAAATGTGAGTTTGGCCAGAAAAGAAGCTCCAGTAAAACTGTGGATTTCAAAGATAAGGCTGAGGAGCTCTGTATTGCTGAGAAGGAACAAGAGAATGGAAAAGATGGCCTGCTCAGGCCAAGTCTCCAACCTTTACAGTCTCAAAACTGCAAAGGTGAAAGACCTTGCCTTGAGAAGGAAGCCAAAGAGTGCCATGTTCCAGAATGGCGGCGGCCGCCGCACCAGGTTCCAGAATGGAGACGGCATAGAGAATTTGCTCCTCAGAATTGGATTCAGTGTGCCCAGTGATCCAGGCACTCGATCCCTACGGCCAAGAGAGAGGAAAGTTTGGCTACTGCTCCAGGTGGCAGCAGACCTTGGCATCATCCACATGGCCCTGGCTTTAGGTGCAAGGAAAACGCAAGAGTTCTGAGGTTAAAGAGGCTTCCACCCAGATTTCAGAAGACCTGGAAGGCCAGGCAGTGTTCCCTGGATAGGGCAATATGTGAGGCTGTGAATGTGAAGCAAAAGGTGCCCTGGAGTCCTCAGAAGTTTAGAAAAGACAGAAGCGTGGGTCATCTGAGAAAAGCTGCAACTGGGGAGAAAAGCGGACCTAAGAGAGAAGCTGTGGGAGCTGTAACCACCAGAAGTGCCATAGGGGTGGACTCATGGAAGCCCTTTGGAGCTCACAATGTGCCACAAGTTGCTTTAGATGGTGGATGTGGAATTACAGGACAGAATGTTAGCCCTGCTGGATTTTGGACTTGCTTTGGTCCCAGTGCTCTATATTATTCTGTTGGTGCCTTTTGGAATGGTAATGTTTATTTTGTGCCTTTAAATGTTGGAGGTGTTTAATTTTTCATTTGTATGAGGACAAAATGTTATGGTTCTAATATAAGCATGTCTTTGTATCTGGAAAATGGTTTAAGGAAATGTGTCTGATTCCCAAGTTGACAAGGGGTGGAATGTTATGGTTGATACATTGTGTCAACTTGGGGAATCTAGTGGTTTAGCTGAGTGACTCAGGAGGAAGCTGGGGCGCTTACTTTGTAAACATCCTGAGCCTGTGGAAGAAGAGGGCACGGAGATTGTGTGAGAGGTACACGCCCCCTGGGTGGGGGTAGGTTGTTTACAATGTAGGGAAGAAAAGGAGGCTGCTTGCAGCCATTCCTCCCTTTTTCTCTGGTGGTTTTTACTGTGCTGTGCTGCTGTGAACAGTTTGCCCTCTGCCATGTGCCATTCTGCCTCAGAACCAGCCAAGTAAGGACTAAAACCTCCACAAACTGTAAGCTAAATAAACCTTTCCTTTCTTCATTTTTGGTGTTGGGTATTTTGTCTCAGCAACGAGAGTAAAGTAACCAAGACATAGGGGATTTGATGTTGCTTTGGCTCTAGGAGGCTTTCTTTGAGAAAATAATTTCAGCTGAGAACTGAGGTAAGAGCCAGTGAGGCAAATGGAGAAGGAGACTGTTCTTGTCAAAGAGTGAGCACAGACAAAGTCTTTGTGGCAGGAGAGAAAACTGTGGGTCAGAAATAGAAGGCAAATGTGCCTGCAGACAAAGGCTGGGAGGAGTGGAAGGGGCATAACGGTGGAAGCAAACCAGGTAAAAGGGGGCTCAGACATGTAGAGTTCCTATTAAGACTCCTAAGAACAATGGGATGCAGTTGAAAGATTTTAATTGAAGACATGGCATGGTTAGAGTTTCCTTTATGGATTGTCTCTTTGGGTATAATGAAGACAATTGGTTTGGGAGCAGAAGACAAGGTAAATGTAGGGAGACCGGGTGAAGGCTGTAGTAAAATTGGGGGAGGTGACAATACCTCAGACAGGGCCAGTAGACATGGGGAAGTAAGTTAGTGCTTTTGGGAAATAGCAGGAGGCAGATAGGCTTCCTTCCGCGATGGACTGGATTTGGGGATACGTGTTTGGCAGAAATCACTGATTGTCTTGGTGTTAATTTTCCCTTTCTCCTTTAAGACAGTAGCACCTCCCCTAGCCTGACTTTGGACAGTATACCTGAATGTCTAACTACAGTCCTCACTTGGTGAACTAGATGTGACCCTGGCATAGTTTGAGCTAGCATCTGTATTGTGTCCTAAAATCCAGGGCTGCTCATCCTTGGCTCTGAGCTTTCCCATGAGCTGGAACATAGATACGGTGTTAAAGATAGTTTCCATCCATGTGGAGCTGACCATCTACATACAGGCTGCCAGAAGAAAACGGAAGTACCCTAGATTCCAGGATGGCATTATGGGACTGAGCCTTCCAGTGTCCTGGTTGTGCTCACCTTTGACAAAAGGCCACTTCCTGTCTTGACTGAGTTTCCATATGTTTGGATCTTTTTGTTCCAGCAATTTAGACTAATTATTCCAGGCAGTGGGAAGGCACTGCACCGGATCAATAGCAATGCTATTCACTGAGATGGGAAACATTTATTATGTCTTTCAATGTTTAGTCATTTTCATACTTTTTGTGTTTGGAAATAACATTTAATAAATATTATTTCATATATTTTTATGATACTTTTAATTTTTAAATTAATTTCATTGGTACTCTCTTGATATACATAATGATTTATATCTTAACCTGAGTAATTGCTAGAAATGCTTTAAAATTAGGTAGTACCTTACAGGTGGTCACGGGTTTATTCTTATAAGAATAAGCTTTACTGATTAAACTTTATTTAATTGTTCTATCATCTAACTCATAGTTATCAAAATCTTAAGGTGTAATGAAAACCAAAACCGGCATGCTGAATCTTAGATATATTTATTTCAATGAGTTGGAGCTGGTCTATCAATCTAGTTTAACAAAAAGTAAAGAAGGCAAGAAGAAATTTAATGAGGATGAGAATAGAGAAGAAGGAAAGAAAAGAGAGTTAACTTAGCTTAAGTTTCTGTTTTACTTTCCTTATGAGGGACTCTCGAGGTCATCACTTCAATTTTAAGAAGGGCTGACATGCTCTGCAGTCAATAATCCTCTTAATAATTTTATTCAGAATGGAAGATAAACTCAATATTCAGAATCCATTCTCTTTATTTGAAAATCTTGACAGCCACACACATACAAAAAACTTGTTTTCTTTGGTACCTCAAAGATTATTTTAAAATATTTCAATCAAAACACTTTCTGTATTATTTATACAGATAATAATTATTAACAAAGTATTAGAACCTAGATGTAGTTAAAATAAGTGGTAATTATTACAAAATTATCCTTACTTTACCCAATCTGTATTAAACCCCACTTAGAATTTTAGGAACTTCTCTGATAAATTCAGAGATAAAAATCAATGAAGGACCTCAATTCCTATAATGATCTTCACTACAAAACAGTGTATAGCCCCCTTTGTTCAATAGTTCAACCCCTTTATCCTTATGCATAGCGAATTCATTGGAAGTATATGAGGGCAGCTGTTCCTATGTAGCGGAGGAAGCAGTGCGATTATTGGGCAACGGGACCTCTATTCTAGTCGCGTACTAAATAAGGCCATCACTTAGAAGTTCTGATGTTCAGTCCAGGGCACTTTCCACTGCTTTCTTGTGGTATATAAAAGTTCATTATCAAGTTAGATGATACCATAATCTATTTGAAAAGATGCTAATGAAAGAGCCAATTTCATCTAAATGATGGTTTCTGGAGGCGCTCCATTTCTAAATCTTTCAGTGTTATTTTAAACATTGGAAAGTCAATGTAGGAAATGATTATTTTTTGCTAAGCATGCAGACTTTGGAGTGTACAATGATCCATAAGTCAATAACGATGCAAATAAAATTACTTAAAAGATACATTTTCCATTTGGAAAGAGAAAATTTAGCTGTGAATTTCACAGTTGTTTGAAACGGACTCATACTCATTCAACCATCAAATATTTTATTCCAGGTAGCAGTCACTGTTAGCGGTGCTGAACAAGGAGGTTTCAGTCCACAAAGAACTTTCTTTCCAATGAGTTAAATACAGAAAAGTATAGAGCATAGTAATGCCCATGGAATCAAAACAAATAGTGTAGAATAGATAGAAGAGATAAAGAGGGCAGGACTCTTCAAGGCCGCCTATCAGCTTGAAGAAACAATATGTACACAGAGAATGTAACAAAGTTATGTGACCAATGTCAACATTTTTGAGCTACTTTTCATAACTGGTGCAAAGGTCCTGAGGTAGTATTAATTTGACATCTGCTAGAAACAGTAAGAATGCAGCTATGGCCGATGCAGCTGGAGTGAGGGGGAAAATTATGGGCAGATGTGATTGGAGAGGCAGCCAAGAGGGGACCACTTGGGCCAGGTGCAGCAGAGTGAGGACTCTGGAGTTTGTCCTGAATATGAACAGTCTGAGCGTGAGAGTATGTGATCTGCTGTTTTCAGAAGGTCACGCTGATGCATGCGGACTGTGGCCTGGGGCGGGAGAGGAGTTAGGGTGGAGCTGGGGAATCCATGGCTGTGATGCAGAGGAGCTCATGGCTGGGAGTGATGAGAATGACTCAGTTTGGGGGAGATTTTGAAGGTGGAGTTCCTCTCAGTTTTTGCTGGGTTGAATGTGAGATGCACAAAAAAGATAAATCAAGGAGAAAAGTAGGTTTCTGCCTTGAGCAACTGGACGAATGGTGGCGCCATTTCCTGGGATGTGGGAGACTGCCTAGGAAGAGGCGTGCTGCTCTCATCACTTCCCTGAGTTTCAATATGAGGTAGTCAGTGAGTCAACTGCAAGCTTAAAATATTTTCATTGTGATTTTTGCCATTAGTCTGTGAGTTATTTATAAGTCTTGGGAGTGTATGCTTATCAGTTATGGACATTTATTTAAAGTGTCTTTGAATAGCTATCATCTAAAAATGTTTAATTCTTGATAAAATAAATCAAACATCTATTACCATTGAAACCTTCTGAGATGTACAATGACAAATTGTTATTAGTATTATTATGTACAACTTCAAAAACAAGCGCTTCCAGTTTCCATAGAGCAATGTTGAGCATCCTGTCTATAGTTATACTACAGGGAACTTCCTAGATGGCCAACGTTTTCCTTGTCTTGGAAAAGAATTATAGTCTTGGAAAAGAATTATACAACCAAAATAATGGAAATAAGACCTTTAACAAATTGAGAGTCATACAAATGCTATCTATTTAGTCATCGGGCTCTTGAAAACTGTAGGAGTGGTAGGAATTCAGCAAAATAAAACCCCATGAATGTTTCAAACTTCAGTCTTCTGGGAGAAGTCCTATAGATTCCTAAGTTGTCTATCAAAAATAAAAGCTATCTACTGTTGTGGCAGAACATGGTTGTTATGGTGTGTGTGTGGATCTCCCCTCAAAGTGTCATCTAGTCATGGGGAAGGCTTCTATAGTTTATGATTGATTCATGGTCTAATGTTGGAATTATGGATGTGAGTGCTACACCTGCCCTGGGGTGAGTAGTTTGCATGCAGTGTAAGGGAGGGAAAGAGGCTGTTTGCCGTTGATCCTGCCCTTTTGCTCTTGTTGCTTTGCTATTCTCTGCTGACATGAACAGTTGCCCTCTGCGATGTGCCACTCTGCCTTGGAGCCAGCCGAGTATAGATTGAAGCCCCCACAAACTGTAAGCTATCCTTCCAGATTTTTGGCCATCAGGTATTTTGTCTCAGCAGTGAAAGAAAAGTAACCAAGACAATGGTAGATGGTTAACATACCATTTTCCACCAGTTCATGGGCTCTGTTCTCCTCAGTGATTAAAAATGCATGGAACTCTTCTATCCACCATATAATTTTCTAGTTCTTCTTCAGCAGAGGAGATAAAGAGGAGAGATTTCACACCAGATTGATAAAGTGTTGGCATTCTTTATATGGGGAAATTGCTAGAAGGTGAGAACCATTTTCATCTATGAAGTGGACTCTGTCATTGAGGACCCAGCAATGATGAAGTACATCAAAGCATGCCTTGCAGTGGTGAGGTTGTCCTTACAATTCTGACTGTCTGCATTCTTCAACAGGGAACCCTCATCTTCCTAACACCTCATATCCCACAAACTGTTTTGCAAACTGGAAGATGTCAAAGGCAAATTTTTCCATCTTTACTTTTTTTGACTTGTCTGGCTGAATCATCTTCCCCTGGGAATCTGCAAGCGGAACCTTCTTTTGAGCCACATGATACTGCAGCTGATCTTCATAAACACTGACAAGATCTCTAAGAAATGGTACAGTGAAAAAACGCCCAGCAATGTTGCCTGCACTGAAAAGCAGTCCATCTGAACTTCATGCCTGAGCTATCACTAGGGAAATCTTACCTACTGTTCTACTACCTTGTACACTCCATCCACATGGCAAAGAACTCCCACCTGTTCTGTAGGATTCATCTTTTCCGCCACCTTGCCCCACAGTCTGCTTCTTTCTGTATGCAAAATCCAGTGAACAGTGTGTCTGCACTTTTACCAGTATATTAACCAGTCAGTAGACAAGAGCCCACCAAATGCTTCTTTGTTCCACATCCTCCACAATATTTTGAGCTGCAAGAGCCCAGTAAAGATCACCGTTTCCATCTGGTGCCATAGAAACTTTGCTCTTCTCTTTCACTATCATTCTCTCATCAAAACTCATAGTGGACAATATTTCCTGCTGACAACAGATTATATTTTCTTTTTAAAAAATAACAAAACCAAAGTAGTTGTGCTTTGTGAAGAACTCCTTTGTAGCTCCTGTCATCCTGCCACATGATATACCATGGAATGATGCATTTATCGCTATAGTATTGTTCCTGCTAACTGCTATAGCTTTAGGATATGCAATGCCTGAATCTGAAAAAATATCTTTAAGGAATGGCAAACCAATATCATACATCTCTCGGAGATGTGAGATTTTAAACTTTGGCTTGTGCCCACCAGCTAGAATTGCTACTTTGTTTAAAGAACTCTGGAAAGGTCCTTCACTTTTCTAGGCCTAGAGCTGGTCTCCATGCCTAGTAGCAATGCCTGGCACCTCTCTGGGAAAAGTTTTATTAGTGTACCTACTTTCTCTCGATAAGAGAACTGGTTAAATCTTTAAACAGACTTTTGAAGAAAGTTCAGTTCCTCAAAGTTCATAGTTTGGAGTGTACATAAAATTCTACCTACTGTGCTAATTCTAGCTTATCCAGAACTGCAGCAGGTGTTCTTGCGCAGGTGTGGACAGCCAGGTTTTGAGACCACTAACATGTATAGTGTTCTGGAAACCAACCTTTGTGAAAATCATGATGTGGTTTCTGCACCCCTGAAGCTTCCTCTTTGCAGCCATTCAGATGTAGCTGGCTAGGCATCAGAGTGAGGGTCTATGGGTAGAAAATTAATAAGAGAAAAATATGCAAGACAGGAGGTTTTGGCTAAACTGACTTACGGAATTCTCCCCAAAGGCAGACCAGAATAATAAATTATGAAGGTTGGGGAATGAGAAACTTGATCAGATATTGATGTGGAGGAGTCTCACAAAGCTGACCCAATAGGATTCTTGCTAAAAGTGGAATAATGAACAAGGGCAGAGATGAAGGTCAGGGCCTGGTTGAAAGAAGGAGTTTGCTTAGGGAGTTTAGTTCAATCCCTTTTCCCTACTGCAGAGTCTAATTGCCACGATTTTTTTTTCAGTACCCTTCCTAACCTCTGACAAGTGTCATGAATATATTTTTTCTTTTACATCTGTAAATTTGGTATTTTTTGAAGCTTCTCAGTGATTAGGTGCTGAAACTATTTCTTCAGAAAATGTTTTGTATTGATTAACAACGTGGGCACTAAATAGAGTCAAATTAAAAAGGGTCAGATTTCAACTTTGAATTTATCAGTATATCTCATAGCAGTACAATGAGAATTAAGTGAACTGGTTAATACCTGCCTGGTGTGTATTAACAATCCTTGGCACATAAGAATCATTAAATAAGGAAACTGACTACATGATAACAATGATTTTTTTATTTCAAAGTGAATAAAAATGATACAGAATTTCAAAACAAGATGATAGGAAATTAACAATGGTTGTATTATTGCATATTGTTATCTTTAAAGTAGTTGTTTGGATTACCAGATATAGGCATGTAAAATTGATCAAACAATATAAGCACTGTTCATTTCAATAAACTAATAGAAATTAGTAGTACAATTAAACTAGGATGGGGGAAAGGAGAAAAGAAGGAAGGGGGAACACACACACACACACACACACACACACACACACACACACGATAACTAAGATAATTGTACTACTCATTTCTACTGAAATTCATTCAACGAAAGTGTAATGGTTGACACATTGGGTAAACTTAAGTTTAGAAGCTTAACTAAGTAACTCAGCAGTTCTACATCCTAGGATATACAGGACATGCCCTTCCACTCTAGGATGTTGTTCACTGTGTCAACTTGAGAAGTTTAAAAGTTTGAGTAAGTTAGTTAGTCAGCAGGGGGCCAGGGTCCTCACTTCGTAAACATCTTGAGCCTGTGCAAAGGAGGGCCTGGAGGTGTATGAGTGCTACACCCACCAGAGGGTGGGTAACCTGCATACAATGTAAGGGAGGAAAAAAAGCCTATCCCCCTTCTGCCCTGTTGCTCTTGTTGCTTTTGCTGTCTTCTGCCACCTTGAAATGCTGCCTTTGTGAAGTGCCACGCTGCTCTGGAGCCAGCTGATTATGGCCTGAAATCTTCATAAAGCATAAGCTAAATAAACCTTTCCTTCCTTAATTTGGGGCACTGGGTGTTTTGTCTCAGCAATGTGAGAAAACCAAGGCAGTAAGACTATTGCTGATAAATCCTGCCACCATTTATCCAAAAATGTGCTTTGCCCTTATCTTTGAAAGATAGTTTTCCTGAAAACGATTTTATTACCTGGTTCTAGGAAATCACATTCTGTGCAATCACCTCCCGCCCCATTGGCTGCTCTGTACACTCCATGCTTGCTCTTTCTGATGTCCACCCTCTTTTTTTTGTACCAGGAACTGAACTCACAGCCTCACACTTGCCAGGCAGGCACAGTGCCGCTGACCTCCACCCCTTCACTGTTGGTGCACCACAGGGCCCAGTGCTGGGATCTATCTGGTTTCCTGACTTTATACCCAGTCCATTGGCTGCTAACTCCAAAAACTGATGTCTTCAGTCAGCCCTTGTGAGTGAATTGTGAAGACCTGCTTCTGTTCTGTGTGTGAGCAAGACACATTTCACACATAGTGTGTTCAAGCTGAGCTCCTCATCTTCCCTTCAAGCTTGCTGTGTCCTGAAGAGCTTTCTTCTTCATAGTGATAGCCAATTGCATGTTTCCATTGATCCATCCAGAAACTCTCTCTTCTACAAACCACTTTAAGTCTCACCAAATTCTTTGGCTGTATTTCCAAGATGACCACCTCTGACCACTGGCACCGTTACTACCATGCGCACAGCACCATGATCACCATAACTTACATTTTGTAGTTGCTTTCAGCTGGTTTTCTGGCTTCTCCTCTCTCTCTTATAAACTCTTCCTATTCAAGTCATTCTTTTGAAATGGAGATCAGATTGTGAGCTGGCTCTGTTCAAAACCTTCTGATAGCTTTCATTCCACTTAAAGTAATACCCAAAGTCCTCATAGTCACCTAGAAAGTACCATGTATTGTTCTTTCTCCTAGTTTTCCTTTTCTCTTTCTCTTTTTAATATACTCAGTGTACACTTTGGTCTTTATAATTTTGCTTTCTCACACCAGCGAAACAATGTTATATTTACACATGCACCTGACTTATTTAATTTAAGAATATGGTTTCAAGATTCATCTATTTACCTAGAAATGTCTCTGTGGCTGAGTAGTACACCATTGTATATTTTTAAAAAAGCACATCTTTTTTATCCATTCCTCAGTTGATGGGTATTTGTGTTTTTTCTAAGATTAAGCTATTGTAAGTTGCGCTGCTATAAACATGGGTTCACATATATCACTTTGGTATGATATTTTTCATTCAGAAAGATACCCAGAAGGGGAATAGTTGGGTCAAATGGGAGCTCTAATTCTAGATTTTTGAGGAATCTCTATACTGATTTCCATGGTAGATGCAGAAATCTACACTCCCACCAGCAGTGGAGAAGGGTTCCTTGTTCCCTACAGCCCCACCATCGTTTGTTATTGGTTGATTTGTTGATAATAGCCGTTCTTTCTGGGGTGAGATGGAGTCTCAGGGTTGTTTTAATTTGCATCTCTCAAATGGTCAGTGATGTTGAAAATTTTTGCATATATTTATATGCTGTTTGTATTTCTTCTTCTGAGAAGTGTCTACCCATTTCATATGCCCATTTTTAGATTGGGACTTTAAATTTGGTAGGATTCTGCTTTTTTTCAGTTGTTCATATGGTCTAGATATTAGTCTTTTGTTAGAGTGACAACTAGCTAAAATTTTTGCCCATTCTGTGGGTTGTTACCTTTTCACTAAGTTTTTAATATCAACAATAAATAATGTTTTAAATTTATAAATATTTTATTAGTTAATATTAGAACCTGCTGGTCATAGGCTATTTTATGCTGTTATAACAGAGTATCATAGACTGAGTATTATTTCTTTAGTGTTTTGATACATAGGCATTTGTCCTATTTTTAAATGTCAACTTTCGTACCCAAAGACTTCAAAGAGATCTAAATCTACTGTTTATTGTTTTGCTTCTTGCACATGTTGTGCTTGGTAATTTTTTAAAAGTGTAAGTTCATGTTTATTTGACTTTAATCTGTGAGAGCTCTGTAAGCCTATATTGGAGATGTTTTTCTCTAGCAAGTGTTGGCATTTGCTTCTGTTCAGAGCCTCAGGTCTTATCTATGTGAGGTCACTTTAGTCTCTCTGAAGTACTTGGGTTAATCTGAGGGTCTGAGGTTCAGCTCCTTTGCCTTGAAACTGGCCCAACGCTTGATCTTAGTAAACAGGGAGGATATCTGTTTTTGTTTTCTTTCCACATACTCTGCTGCCTCTGTACAGTGCTCCCTACTTAGACTTCAGCTCTTGGCTTTGCTTTGGTAATGGGTGGCTGTGGTAAAGTTGCTGGGACATTTTTCTTAGTACTCTCAGACTGAGCAGCTCTTTTAAACAGTGTGTTTATTCATGATCTACTTGGTTCATAGCAGAAGGGCTCTTTCAGAAAATCTAGCTTACCATTCTGAGGAAGCCATCATTCTGTCTTCAAGCCGCTCCAATCAGGCTGTGTTCTTCATTATGCATTTCAGGAAGCTACACATGTCAAGATCATAAGTAATTTCCAGATTGCTGAATCCAGTGATCAGTCTTTATTTTGAACCTTCTCATAGTGTGATGTCTCTCTTTCACATGAATAACAACTTTAACATCTGTAACAAAACCTGTGGAATAGCTGGGGTTTGAATTGCTTGATTTTCAGGCATCAACTTTTTATATTAGAATGAATAAGAAGGTGGCAAAGTAGGTCTTTGATGGTCGCCCACTCTGAGAGCTAATCTTGTTCAGAAACACTGCCACATGTAGTTCAAGAATCCAAAAGAACAAACACGACACTAACAATAAATTGAAGGAAATGGGCGTTATTGAAAACCCACTCATACACAATGTATTTCTCCCCTTAGCTAACACATTCTCTTGATAAAGAATGCCATTCTTTTGACAGTCTCTCTTCAGAAGTAGAAGGACAGTAGACAGCTTCCTCACTATTTCTGGTAAATTTCTAGGAACTGATAAAAGTTGCCCATCTATCCATGCCAGCTGGTGTTCAGGTGATGCTAATTATTCTGGTGTTTTTTGTGCCTCCCTGTTTTGTCACTGCCATGGTACCCTAAAGCCCCACTGCACTTTCTTTTTTTTTTTTTTTTTATTTTTTTTTTAATTTTTTTTTTTTATTTTAGAAACATAAAAGTACAAAAACATATTGACAAACAGACACCCATTATCATAGAAAATAGTACAATCACAACTAATCTATAGACAAGGTGATACGGTCTCAACAGTAGTTGTTGCTTTATCCATTGATATCTTCGAATTGTAGATGTATGGACCCATATACAGACATGCAAATTTAGTCAGAC